>VZZY01006553.1:41536-116889 GCA_013400335.1 Eurystomus gularis | reverse complement strand
TTTTTTTTTTTTTTTTTTTCACTTGAGTGATGTGAAAGCTATGGGAGAAGTCTGTGTGGAAGCCATTGAATCAGTGATTTCAGACAGATAAAAATGTTCCATTTGCCTCGTTATTCTCATGGAGTTCCAGGTATTAGTAGAAGTAAAAGATAAAGGTTATGTGCCTCATTCTCAACCCAAATTTCTTAGACACTTTCAGCAAGGAAGTTACTTATTCTATATACATTATCTTCATAAATATTACAAAGAATGAAAATACCTGTTGTTTGTTTAAATGAGAAATGCATACCTTTTTTTCTTACCTCCCCCACTGATTTCTAGTGTTCTTAATATTATGGTAACAGCCTGTTTGTCTCAATGCTGATATGTGCAATATCATGTAATACTACTTATCAAATGGAAGACCTTTCTGCCTAGCACGTATGTTATTGAATTTAAGGATCGACTTTTTTCTATGCTGGAAAGCAAATACAAGTTCTCTGCTGCTGCTCTCCCTTGTAAATGGTGATTTACAATTCTTTCAGTCTGTTTGAGGACAATTCTTGTTGCCCTTTTACTGTAACAGGTCACACACAGAACTCCTTATCAGAGATTAGGACCCAGCTGTGCTGGTATGAAACAAGCATACAAGATTAAGGTAGGGTACATCACATAAAGGGTTTGCAGCAGAGAGCGTGTCTGTGTTCTGTGACTGGGATAGCTGTAAGCCACTCTGTTCAGTGGCTGCTAGCTGTGTAGCTACCACACCTGGAGTCTTATGGGAAGAGGAGTGGATATTCCCCCTGTATTAGGTCCATCTGGTGTTATCTTCATGGCCCATTTTCTTTTCAACACTCCTTTCTCCAGTTCATTCCTTGTTACAGATTCACTAGGTATTTACTCAGCCTTTGTGTTTTGCAGCCGATGCTAAGGTTTACATGATACTAGACAAGTTTGAAATTTGACATAAATATAGAAAACCAACATGCAGCTATTTTACTATGCATTTATGTTAAGTAATTTCTCATTAAAAAAATTGTGTTAGTTGAATAGGAATATTGTGGTGTATTCATGCCACGCTGCTTCTAAGACAAGTGATTTTATCAACCTAGTGGTAAAGGAATGAATCTCTTCTAGATTGGCCTACATGACAATGGAGACAAGATAAATTGCAGTCTCTACAGGCTTTGAACTGTGAAGCCTGTAGGTATTTGCATAGTGTATGATAAACAATTTAGGAAAAACATTGCATACTCTATTGCAAATCTACTAATAATTTTTTTCAGGGTTTAAGGAATATTTAACATCTCTCACATTTGGATGCATCATTTTCTATAAACTTCTGCAAATTTTAGAAGAGAACTATGACTTCTCTCCAGAATTGACAAACCACCCAAAGAACTAAATAATGAATGTTATTTACGATACCAGAGTCAGAAAAAAAATGTATGGGAAGAAATCCACTTGAGACAGTGAGTAGGGAGATGTAGGTACCTGAATAGTTTTTAAAAATGTAAGTAGAACTTGCAGGCACTTCCACTGTTCACAAAATCTTTATCTAATTTGTGGTGCCCAACTTTGTGCCTTTAGGCATGCTCAAAGCCAGTTAATTTTGACATGAATTTCTCTTCATCTGGATGCTTTTTTCAGCTCCCTCGGGATTCACAGAATAGGAATTGCCCTGGCTTCCTCACCTGTGAAACCAGATGTTCAGGAGTTGCTCAAAGTGTTCTATCAAAGAGCCACTGAAAAAATACTAAGGAGCAATTTCAGGCTTTGTCAACTCTCTTTTGTATTATAATCTCTTTCAACAGGACAGAAATATTTCTACCAGTTTCATTGCTCAGTGTTTTGATAGTCTCATAATATTTGTCTACTTGCACACATTGGTTTTCTGCTGGAAAAGAAGGCCATTACAGACCTGACAGAAGATTTTGCAAAAGGTAAATCATAGGCTTTTGCTTTTTCAAGTAGGTCTATGACTTGAAAACTGGTTTGTATTTGGGAAATCTCAATTTCAGTCCTTCTGGCATAGGGAACATGAAGCCATAGGTCCAAGGAGAGCTCCTTGACTTAAGTTACTCTTCTGAGGATATGTCATTGCCTTCTGTTGGAGCTCTTCTGTTTAAAATGGTCAGAAAATCAGTGGAGCATTCAACACTTTCTGAAAATCTCCCTGTAGCTATGTGGTTGAACTATGAGGAGGAGTAGAAATATGTAGGTCAAAACTCTCTCAGACAGAGGAGGGACTTGAGTCCGAAACTTCTACATGTTGTCCCAAGTTCTTATTATCAAGCTTTGGAAGAGAGAGGCTTAGCACCTCATAGATTTCTGTGTCCACTAACATGGCTCGGAACTTACCATAACATTCCTCTAAGGCTTTCAAGTGCTTTCTACCTTAGCATGCTTTTCACTAAGGAAAGCTGTTTAAGTATTTTCCAAATAGAAGGAGATTTTTGCTGTTGCTATGATATGCGCAGTTCAGGATCACCATCTGTACTCTGCTGCTACCTCACATAAATTATTGGTTGTTTAATTTAGCTTTTTTCTTGTGTCATTTTATTTCCACATACGGAGGTAGCGGCTTTACCGGTAGATAATAGGAAGTTATTAACTTGTTTAACCTTACATTCCCACAACGACATGCTGCTATTTCTTATAACCATGGCTTCAGTAATTTGACCCTTTGTGGTATCTTTCAAGTATGTTGTATATATTGTGACTACAGAATAAGCATAGACTGCCATTGCATTACCCTACTAATCTAATATGGTGATTGGGGTGGTGATTGTATGATGCTTTCCCACTTTTCTCATTTGATAAAATCCTGTTTAAAATTAATACTTCCTTTTTCTGCAACACTGATGGATTCTGCTCCACTACACAGCCAGTGTAGGAATAGGGAAATGTCTGTGAAACTGTTAAAACATGAGTGGTAAAATTGATGGCAATAATATTAATTTCCAGGTTTTAAGGGAACACTACCAGCAGCAGAGTCAACAAAAATCTAACCTGTTTGTGGGAATTTTTTCAATGGTTCTAATGGGGCAGTTTTGGAGATGTTTTAACCTAATATGATTACAGGTAATTTTTAAAGGCAGTTCAAAGGAAAATAAAGAAGTTTGTTTTCTTTTGAATTATGTATTACTTGCTGTATTCTTAACGCTACCATTTTCCTTCGTAAATTCCTAAGTAAACTAAATGTAGCATAAATCATTAAAAAATATAACAGGGACAGAGGCTGAGAATCTAACACTAGGGAACATATTCACCATGGGTATTTAAAGTCTCTTTGTTAACATTTAGTTCTGAGTTTGGCTCCTTTTGAGATCATTCCCCTGAGTGGCAGATTATGGGACTCTCTGCAAGAAGATAGCAGTAAATGCAATTTGGCATCTGTGGGCAAGATTTTTTTTGTGGCAACATACCTGTATCCAAAATGGATCTTTATTATCTCACGGTGTTTTAAAGTAAATGTCCACATTTTCTAGTAATGCAAATCAGCCTCTTAAAATGAAATTAATGGAGTTTAGCTAATTAAGCCGTGTGAGATGAGACCCTGTTTTTTGAGATGTCCCTTATTGTTCATAAAATGACTCATTAGTAATTGTTAAGAAGGATGTATTAGTGATTGTTAAAAATAAATCAGTTTCTGGAAGTTGGAAAGTAGAAAAAAGGTAAGACCTACTACCGTTAACAGATGGAGACCTATATGTAGATACTAACTTTCTGATAATTATGGTGGATCACAACAATACATGCTCCCACCCTGTTTTATTTGACAGTAGTGGTTACAAATTCTGTGGTATGTTTTAGAAAAGGTCAGCATGTGACTTTCCTCTTGTTGCACTGAGACACCCATTTTTCATACCATGAGAATGCTGCTTGATCTGTCCTCTCTTATGTTGCTCTGAAACACTTCAATAAAATGAAGATTGTAGCTGTTGGAGATGAAGGGAGGGGATACTTTTATGGATCAGTGTAACTGAATCATTGGTTTCTGAACCCAAAGATTGTTAGAGCATGCCACAAATATCATGTCCTTGAGCATTTGATTTTACATCAGATCTGTATATTAGCTGAAAGTTGTGTAAAAATTCATACAGTCAGACAGCTCCCTCCTGGCTACAGACATAAAGTGGCTCAGGAGCATAAATTATTCCTGCTGAGGTCAATCGTAATTTATGCTATTTTTGTTCTGCATCTGCTATTCCAAGGAAGAATATAAAGAAAATTTGCATCTGAAGGAAATTTTCTCTCATTGCATCAAACTTCATTCACTTTGGGAAATCTGTTGTTACAAATGGTAATCTGAAGAGCTTCATTTGAAACTGGCAGGTCACAGGGGAAAAGTGTTTCAGACTGGATTTTTGAAAAAGTTGAATAAATGACCACAGCCTGGACAGTTGAAGCTTAGAGGTCTGTAGAGATGTTATTATTAATGAAGTGTTCTGTGCATTTCACTGTGTAAGAATGTGAAGTAAAAATATGGGATAGTAAAAGATGGTCACAAGATGCCCAAGTTGACCTTTGTTCTTCTAGTATCATGTTAAAAATGTAAATAAAAAACAGTAAAGAAATTCCAAATTACAGTGTCTGGAGCAATTTGGGTGCAATCATATTGCATCAGTGATTTCCCAGTGATGGCTGTGTGGAGTTGAAAGATGTACATATAACTTGGAAAGTCTTATATTAGCTTGAGGCCCTCCTGTATTTTTATTTGGTAGTGACTAAACTGGATTCTGCTGTTTGAAACAGTTAGGGAGCTATTGGCAGGGGAGAGATCTAGTTATATCATTATTCTGAAGCTTTTTACTGTTTCTTGGGCTATAGTGTTCCAGGTTTAGCGAAGGCCCATACAATTTGCAAATACCACTTACTTGGTGTATTTCACTGAACTGAAAACAGACTTCCTGTTTTCAATGATGTGATATAAAGTGTCATGACAAAATTGCTGAAGAACATGTTACTTCGATTTTGCTGAGTTTATGATAATTGTTGTTTGAAGGTACTGGGTAGAGCACAACAGAATCTGGCCTTGTCCTCTTGAAAGCCCTTAGGCTGCCTCTTCATCACCCTACTGGGATACTGAATCGTGTGTCACTCCACAACGCTGTGATCAGAAAGCTCTGGGGTCGTTTTTGTTTACATTAGTAGAAATCTATCCTGTCAGGAATTTTTATCTTATAATTTTAGATTTACTACCATCCCTGAGAGTATAAGGCCTTCTAAGCAGCTGGATGGGTGATAGGTTATATCCTTACATAGTCTGAAAAGCCTGATTTAAACTAACTAAAATGCTGTCAGTGTATTGCCAGGAAAAGGAAGCATGTACAAAACATCCTAGTTTTATATTCCTTTGTATGTTGAGGAATTAATTCTACGATAATTAATCTTGCAGGAATTTCATTTGTCCAATATATGTCACACGTGCATGAAAGCAGAATAATACTTTAAAAAAAAAAAAGAATTTTGGGGCAACTCCCATTTCTGTTCTACAGCATGTAGGTAGAAAGTGGAATTCATGTAATCAAAGTTTTATTTTGGTGTTAGAGATTGCTTCTGTCTTCATATTTTACAACTTTGCTCTCGCTTTAGTCACATTATAAGTGTTCTTAGCTTATTAAAGGAGTTGTTATAATATACCTAAAGTATACCTAAAGTGTACTTCCTAAAGAATACCTAAAAATAACTGAAGTGTTTTAAGTACATCTGTTGATGATAACTTGCATGGATTAAAGGGTTTGCTGGTGTCAAAATTTCACTATCTTATTGCCAGTAATTCTTTGCCTAATTGTCCTTGCTTTATTTGGGTAATCTATTTTTTCAGGATGTCTAGCATGAATAAAATGCAGGTAGGAGTCAAGAAAGTAAAGTGAGAGAGTTGGACTATTCCTACTAAATACTATTTCCTGTCTTTGTCTCTTAGAGCTTCATGACAGTTTTATCTGAAGTCAGAAGCATTACATGCTATATATAATAATAGCTCAAACCATGAATTAGTTTATGCATTTTTCTTAATTTCAACTGTCTCTGGTGTTTATCACTAAATAAAGGTTGACTGTGCAGCCATTATAAGGAAGAGAATGCAATTTTTCTTTATGTCACTTCCAAACTAAAGGTATGTCTGTGACCAAATTGGTCATTTTAGGCATGTATGAACAGGTTACTTAGAAAACCCAGTGGTTGTCTTATCTTTTTAAACAAAAAAGGAGAACAAGAAGAAAAAAGAAATACCAGCTTACCTTAGTAAAATTCACCTTTCTGAGACATAGTAAGACTTGTGATTTATCTTAGAAATGGGCTTTGTTAGTTTGAATTCAACATATGAGGTATTTCCTTGTTAAATTGCTACTTTAATATCTAGCTTCAAAAGCTTATTTAATGTGAATCTAATAAGGAAGAAAGAAGACACAGATTCTTTTTCCCCCCTCGCTTTTGTTTAGCCTATTTTTTCTTGTCTGGTTAGCTCTTCTAGGCAGCATATACCATACTTCATTTTCAAAACTATTTTATAACATGCTTCCACTAGATTCGCAAAATTATTTGGAAGCAAAATGAATAATAATGATTTTTCTCATATTTATTTTGTTGAGCAGATGTGCTGTCTCAGGGTAAGGAAAGCTAGCAGCAAAGAATATGAACTGTTGGAAATGAATCAGGATGCCAATAATAACATTATCTTTAATGGACTGAATGAGTCGGTCTGTATTTTTACATTTATATATAATTTGTTTTATATGAATACTTATGATTGGTCAACTGTGCCTAGTGCTCAATCTCCCTCTGTGGAGTAGTTAGGCAGCCTGGCATCAATGCTGTGAAGTGCTAAACAACTCCAAGAAATATTGAAATCCTTAAGCTGCAGAAACAAGCAAGTCTGCGATATAATTTCCGATGCCAGTACCATTTCTAATGAAGGATGAGCTTTTGCACTGAGATATAAAAAAAAAGACATTTGAAATTCTCCTCTGCTTTATTTTTAAAAGGCAGTTTGTCTGAAGAAGTGTCGTTTATTGTAGAATGCCAAAACAAAAGCATGCAAATTATACTGCTGTTTACCATTTTCATCATGAATGTTGTTACTGCTTGTAGAATGAAGATTTCTCTCCTATTTGCAATCATCTTTACATATATTTGTGATGTTCATCATGTTTGATCATAGTTTTGTTCCAAATTTCATTTTCTTTCTCCATAAATAATAAACAATGACAATGAAGCAAAGTGCCTTTTCTATTCTTTACTCTAATTGAGTGTAGCATATAATAGCATCTATTATAATACATTACAGGAATTGCTTCAAGTAATATATAATATATTCCACTGTTTTAAGAGATGCACTGGAACAAAACTTGTGTATGTTACTAGCTTTAGGGTCTTTTTGTAAAAAGAAAAGTAAAAAAGAAAAAGAGAAATTATCCTTTTGAATATTGCTGCCTGGAATAACTTTTGCATTTTTCTTGCTACACAGGGGAAAGAATTGTAATTGACAAGCATTGTTGCTTCTTTTTACTACATTTCCTCAATTCTAAATGCCATTTTTTATTCTGTTCTTCATGTTTTCAACTCTTAGTATTCAGTCTCTGCCTGCATCATATCTGGGTAGTTACTGTTTTGAAATTCAATACGATACAAATACAGATGTCTTTAGATTATATTTTTTAGACAAGATTATTTATACACCAAATAGTAAAACCTGGTAAATTTTACTTTGCAATTACCATTTTCTGTTGCAAATGCTGTAAGACTTGCAGAAATTTAAGAAAAAGTAACAGAAAAATTTGAGGGCTTTTGGGACACCGTTTCAGAGTAACTACGGCATGCAACAATTTCTGTTATTTTTAAACATTTTGTCACATAGGCCTATTTTTTCACAGTAAGAAAAAAAAAAACCTTGGTCTATCTTTTTAATGATTCATACTCTCAATTTTATTTATTTTTTAAACACCAAAATCCATATGGCACTTCCCAGACTGTTAATACTTCAGGCTTGGAGTGTAAAATGTGTCCTCCTCAACTCACTCCAGGACAGATGGAGCAGAGTTTCCAGCTTTGCAGAACCATCAGTTTTTTATGATTTCTTGGAATGGTCGTTTCTTAGGTACTTTCCTAAAGCAATAATTTTACTAATAGCAACTGAAAATTGCTGTATAATTTTAGCGTTACATTTTCTAACCTTTTTAGTTCATTGCACAGGAATTGTAGTGCAGTGTCTTCCACGCAGTAGATGATCACTTCACTTACCATGGTATCAGTCTCTTCTAGTATCATTTCTCTTATGATCATTGCTATCACAGTCTCATTTACCCCCAGCTCAACTCTACAAGGGGCAGTTACTGTTGGAAGTGGTAGGGGGGTGAGATATTCCCCAAAAACTATAAAAGTTGTCCTGAAGCCCCAGAATCAAAAGCTATGGTGTACATTTTGTAACTGTACAACAGGTGAAATCTCTTTAGTTCCTACAGCTAGGTTGCCAAATAAAGACAGGATGCTTTACCAGAGGTCTGGTGGAATGACTTTTGCAGCTGGAAGAGGGGAAGTGCTTAAATTGACTTCTGGTGAGTACTTGTGTAGTCTGGAGTAGACCTTGGGGGTGTAATGTTGTCCATGTGGCTGACAGCAGCCTTGCCCTTCCCACTGCTCAACAAAGGAAAAAACCATCAGCTCTGGGCGTGAAGAACTATGTTTTGAGTCACCTGAGCAATATAAGCTCTTCTCTTTCATTTGCTGTGCTGCAGACACTTGAGATGCGTATTACACTGTTCAGTTCTATTGAATCACCTTTTTTCTCCCCATTACGCCTTAGTAATGGCACACAAATTTTGTGAAGGCACAGAAGTGAACGTAGAGGTGCATAACTAAATTGTCTCCATAACCCTTCAAGTACTATGACTGATCCTGCGCTTTTTATGATTGGCTGCAAATGTGGAGGAGAAGAGAAATAAATCAAAGTTTTGAGCTACAAGAAGGTAAAACTTATCCAAAAGCCAGCAAAACACTGATTTTTGTGGTTCTTGACAGAAGGAGGTAGAGGAGTATAGACTTTAAAAAGCAGATCAGCAGTTTATACACAGAGATGTTAACATGGCTGTAGCCTTTTACTGTGCCAGTGAAATGATATGCCACCATAAATTTCTAACAGTGAAACATTTGGCTTTGTATCATCTTACATGGAGAGGTTTAAAAACAAAAGTGAACCATGATTCAGCCGTTTAGTTTAATTACTATTGTTTGTATAGGAGTGTGAAAAAAAATGTTCTAAATCAGATGGGCATTAAGCTTGCTTTCTAAAGAGTTTTTGTTGTCATGAAGGCATAAGTTCGAAATAGTGTTAGGCAATTTAATTCAAATTTTTGTTGCTTCCTCATAACAGCTGAAGAACTTGAAGTAGTTCTGTAAGATTAGTTCTCATGTAACTTTGCAGTACTATTTTTTCACAAACTGTTGATACCACTCATTCTGTGCTTCTTGCTGTTTAATTTCTTTTCATTGTAGAAAGGCACTTGATGCCATTTAAGAAACAAGCAGAGAGATCTGCCAAAACAGCACTTGTTGCCGCATATGGCACTTAAAATTGAGCTCTCTAATAAGTATGAGACCCTTTTTGGGTTTAATTTAATTTGTTTCCCCTGTCAGGTTTAGTATCATGAGTTTTCTGCAGTTGAATTTTATTCTCTGTGCTAGTGGCTAGTAAACCTTTTCTATTTTCTATAAATAGGTTGATAAGTAGACAATCAATGTTTCAACCTACTTTTTTCCCCTGTTCATAGAAAACAAAGGAAAGCAACTCTGCTCTGCCATCAGCAGTATTAAAAAAAAAAAAAATTAAAAAAATTCTCCCTTTCTAAAACTTCAGAGAGTTACATACCATGCCTAGGTGTGCTGAATGAATTGTTTTATATATAGTGCTTAAAATAGCTATTGGAAGCATTTTACAGCTTCAGAATGGTACAAGATCAAGCTAGCTCAGGTAAGAGTGCTTCACAGTAAATAAATATACAGCCTTCATACTAGGCCCTAGGCTCTGGTAAGCCACATTACATATGCAAAACTAAATATTGTCTGCTTGCCTTTTTGTGAAAGCCCTGTCTCTTGACTGGTGATCGACCGGGAACAGATTGTGTTAATCCGTAAAGGAAGAGTTTTCTAGGCACACGTTTTGAGCTGTGCCTCTTAACCAGTATGAGAGACATAATGCACCATGCCCTGTCAGTAATTATGAAGCCCAATTCAGTAACTATGGAACCAGCACAGCAAGATGCTAATTGCACTGCAAACCAGTGGTCATTAAAATTCATCCTTTACCCCATGCTTAACTGTAACTGTTTTCTGTTATAGAATTGGCTTGCCAGGTAAGGCAGGGTCTTGAACTCAGTGACTGGTGTGTTCCTACCAGTTCTGAATTCCTCTGTATAAGGAGCCTTAATAGAACTTACATGAAGTGAAATCATTACATATTTTGTCACGTATCTGTTTGTGGGGATGTGGCAATTTGAAAAGCCGTGACTATGTGATGGAATGTGTAAGATGTATATTATTGTCATATGCCATAAAGATTTATTTCCTTAAGTGCTTAGTCTTTGCATAAAAACTTTCAGGCCCGTTGGAATTGGAAGTCCAGAAAAAATAACTAGAAAAAGCACCCAAACCACATTTTTTCATATAAAAGTTAATTATGTAGATGTGGGCATTCATTGACTTACACCAACTGGTAAAGCTGCCATGGCTACATGAACTCTAATTGCCCACGTTGGGCTTGACTTATAAATTACCAAGACTAAAAGTTCTGGTGTATTAAAGCTGTGATCAGAAAGAAACAGGATGTTCCAACATGCTGTGTCAAAAAGTAATAGCACAAGGCATTCAATTCAGATCCCTGTAACTGTTCAAAAAACCTGAACTATTTTGTTAGTTGTTGCTGAGTCCCAACTGAGTTTGAGTTGCTTTGAGGCAGTAGCTCAAGATGATATAATGTAATTAACTTGGATAGATGAAGTTGATACTTGACAGAAGATATCCCAAATGTGTGATGTAGGCTCCAGGCACTTTGTCAGATTTCTACAATAACTGGAGAAGATTTATAGTTCATTGTGATAAGTTCTATTAGTATAGCAGGGGAATTAAAAAAAAGAAGAAATTATTGATAAGTAGCATGATTCTATAACACCCATTTGGCTATCAATAAAAAAGATGAGTTTACAATACCCAACATGGCACCTTTAAGAACCTAGAAATCAAAAGGCAAAAAATTATTCCAAAGCAATTTGGAAACAGGAGTAGTAATTCCTTTCATGACCTGATTTTTAAATTTCTTGTGGAAAGGTGGCTTGCCTTTTGCAATGCAAAGTGGAAATAAAGAACTATTTTGCAGTGCTTCGTAAGCCCTGTGAGACACTCATATCCAGAAGAATCGTTAGACACTTAATTTTCATTTCAAATAAGAATTAATTGCAGCCTTTGCAGATCTTTCCCGTTTGCATTGATGGTGAAGTTAAGAGGGAAATGCAGTGTTAGCTACACTTTAGAAGTGTTTAAAACTGTTGGTGTTCCAGATGCTTTAGCTTTATCTGTAACAGTTACCACCAGCCGCTTTATTTACTGGCTGTCTTTCAAAATTCTCTAGCTTATGATGGGGGCAAAAATAAGAAAAAGGAATGGCATGTCATGGTTTTGGATTTATTTTTTTTTTACACAACCTTACAAGTGGAAACATCTGACCCTTTTTTCAAACTGTGGTAAGGAAAAATACAGGAGAAAGATGAGGAACAAGGGCGAAGAATCAAAAAAGCATCTGTAGTAAACAGGTAATTGAATTCTCACATTGCAGTATGGCCTGGAATTCAACTCAGTCTTCCATTTTGTGGTGTAAACTTTGAAAGAATGACTGCTGCTGAGGGGTTGGGCTTTGTTGTTTGGGTTTTTTTAAAATATATTTTTCTGGCTGCTACAACATTCCTACAAAACTGATCTCAAGCAATTTGGGTTGTTTTTTTTTTTGTGTCTATTTCTTGTTTCCACCCAGTCTACCCATTGTTTAATTACACAAAAGTTTTGCATTGCAAGACTGGTGATTTAAAACTGGTCACCACCAAACTTTTTTTCTTGGTCCTGGGAAGGAGATAGTTGGATAATCTTTTACTGTTACTGCTATGTTAGTAACATAGATATAATTGACAACAGTTAGCAGTTAGATGCCTTTAAAATATTGGTAGGAAAATCCTTTTGAAACTTCTGCTCTTTTGCTGCTTATGGAAACCTACTTCTGGCCATAGTATTTACAGAAATTGTATCGTTGTAGGCATCTGCTTATAAATTGCCACCTATGTTTTTTTGTTTCCTTGTTTAGATTAGGTTAGCTTTTCTATTTAAAGGTACACTGCTGAACTGTCTGAAATGTGAAATTGCAAGGTAATTGCAGGGTAATATAAGAAAGCATTTTTTGTGGAAGTTCTGTAAAATCTCTCCCCTGTGACATTGCTATTATTGATATATAGAGCAGAAAAATAAGAAGACTTTATTAATACAACAGCAAGAATCTACAGATTAGCTGAATATTGCAGTAAATATCTATATTAATGAACTGGTGTCAGACCAAAATAGGTGGTCTTTCACTTGTATCTAAAAATTGCTCATTGGAGAACACTGTTTACAGATGACAGTCACAAATGAGTCTTAAATTGAAGGCTGTTCTCAATCCAGTTAGGCAAATTAGGTACTGATAAAGTAATTATTTAAAATTAATACAGAACTGTTCATCCAAATTGATTGTAAAACACTTGTATCCCTAGGAATCCTTATGGCCGAAGCTCTCAGGGTGAATGATCCTTCTGTTTAACTGAATGTGTGTAGTTTCCAGCCTTAAAAGCTGGGAATATGTTGGCATTTAGGGAAAACATAGTGGGGAAGACAGCTGCCTATGACAGATATGGCTGTCATCTTGGAAAATAAAGGTATTTCGTAAGGGGAAAGGTGCAGGTAATCACTGCTGGTAATTAGGAGGTAGAATGAAGATGCTGGTCAGGTATTCCACTGCTGCACCCGGGGCTCTGTCAGCCATGGGACAGACTTGTTCCTCTTACTGGTAAATGCCTACATGCATACATACATACATACATACATACATACATAGAAGGTATGCTATGGGGGAGAGGCATGTAGTAAGTGGCATTCAAACTCCTCAGGAGATAGTGTACATTAAATGATGTGCATTTCTTTTAAAATTTGGAATACCAAAGCAAGAGTGGAAGCTAAAGGAAGGAAACTAAATTAGGAAGGCATGGGTGTGCAGCTAGGGCATATTAACAGGTACAGCAGAGCAGACACTTCAGAGTTGGTGATTAAGTGGAGGGAGAATATGGTACTGGTTGGAGTGGATGCAATGATGAACGGAGAGGTTTTGAGTTTAAATTGAAAGGTATATGTGCACTTTAAAACAGAAAGCTTTACATATGAGAACAACAGCAGAAGGTGAAATTAAAGATTGTGAAGTCAGTAGGTGCTGTAGATACAGTCTGGCCTAGGAAAATGTCCAAGAGACCTGATAGCAAGTGTGAAATAATAACCAGTAATTTTTTACTGCCACTTAGGTGGCTGCATGTTTTTCTTGAAAGATCACATGGCGCAAGATTGGCAATGTAAGGTACAGCACTACATTTTATGGGGTAGAACCAGGGAAAGAAAACGAAGGAAGAAATCAAAAGGATATGGATGAAAGTAGATAATGTAGGTTTGGTAGAAGAGGAAAGAACTAAAGGGAAGGGAAATAAAACCACAAAAAATGTTTTAAAGCAGAGGTGATTAATCAAAAACTAAGGAACTAAGCCTAGAAATGGATTTTAAACTTAGAAAAATAAGGCTAAGGATTAACCTCTTCCCTAGCACAAAATCATCTTCCTTCATTTCTTCCTCAGAAGCCTCAAATTGTTAATTGGGATGCAAGTGATTTGCTACCTCTCATTGGGCTTTGTTCAGCTACATCCTGCCATGATCTCTTTCAAACCAGAGTCTAATACCTCCTGTGAAGAAAAAACAAAATTTACTTGAAAGGAAAAAAAAAAAGATCTAATAATTTTGAAGCTGTTGTTGCAGTTTGTTAAAAGCATCTAACTCCAAACTTCTCATCGGAACATTTTCAGCTGAATCATTCCATTTAGAAGAAACTTTTCCTTTTTTTTAAGAAAACTTTTTTCTTCAATAGACTCGTACTATAACTGCTTACAAATGGTACTTCTGAAGAGGGCTGCTATGAATATAGTATGGACTGGACAGATTAGCTCTTACTCTCTGATCTTTTCTGCATATATTACCCTGCAGTGAATCAAGCTTTTAAAATCTTCTCACTCGTTAAAATAAGCTTGTGGACTGCAGAATATACATGCATCAATATTCTTCCATTTAAATAGGCTGCCGTATAGGAAGAATAGTTCAAACACCTGCAGGCATAGTAAGTCATCTCTTTTCTTTTGGATATACTATTGTATTACCTGTCATTCTGTCTGTGTTTGAGTAAATGTTCAATTTCTTACTTCTTTGTTGTTATGAATTTGAGAAAATTACCCTTCCTGATATGTAATATAAGTTAATCCATATTACTTTTATTCTTGGAGCATTACGCATCATTTCACACCAAACCAGCTGCATGGAAATGTTGCAGAAAAAAAAAGTGTAAAAAAATTTCTAATTTGATGGTTCATTTCCTGAACTTACGATGTCTCTTAGAGGTAATAATTATCACTGGTGCATGCATTTCTTAATTCAGAAATAAGACTGGGATTCTGAAGACGTGAGGGTTAATCTAGGATGCAAATAGCTAAACTGGGGCATAATGCAAAAGTATTAGGGCTGGCCTTCTCTTGCCTGGCAAAATATGTTCAGGTTTGAAAATCTGAAACATCAACCACTGCATTGTTCCCAGTTTTGGTAGAGATGAAGCTTGGCAGAAGTTTTATTCTCACATTATAAAATTTGATCTTATCATATGTTCAGAGGCATGTAATATACTTATCTTCAGTGGCTTTGTAAGGGCTCTTATTTAGTAGGTGCTTACATTATACTGTACAGCACACAGGGTTTTATTATTCATTTCCTGCATACACAATAAACAGCTACATAGTTTAGGATGTGAATTCACACAGCTGACCAGGCAGGCGAAGATTTTTGGAAATATTTACATTTTACTCTTTTTGAAGAAATACTAAGTACCAGCAAGCTGTTTTCTTGGGTGAAGAAATATCATTTGAGCTTATTCGGTGAATTAGTTCAAACTGGAAGCTGTCGCTGATGCTTGATCGGCAGCAGAGCACCCAGCATGGTGTATGGGGTGGGTTTCTGAAACGGGGACATGGCAAGGGAGCAGAGAGTCCAGGCAGGAGCCTGCAGGTGTCTCAAGAGCAGTTGATGAGCCATTATGGCCACACCTAATAGCAGAGCTCTGGGAAGAGGTGAGTTGGTTGAGGAGTATCAGGGAGTCTGAGACTACTGGAACTGTGCCCTACCATCCCTGGGGCACGCCTGTCAGACAGACAGGACATGTGATATGGAGGATTCCCTGTCCTCTCTCCACCTGACAGAAAGGACTTAAGGCATAGAGAGGGAATGGTGAGGAGTTCCTTCCCAGTGCAGCAGGCTTATTTCCTCTGTGATTACCTCACCTTCCCAGCTGCCCTTGTACAACAGGTACGAGGCTCAGGAAGTGGAAGGAAAACAATGATGATGATGGTCAATTTAAGTTGTAGGAGCTGCCAGGGTGAAGTTAGCCTGTGACCCTCATCAGAACCACTTCTATTAAGAAAGACAGATGTGTTTTTGTCATAGGAGTCTTCTGAGGGGAACAGAAGGCCCAATTTGCTGACCTGACCCACTTCTTAGGAAAGTCTGCTGCCTCCCTGGGGCCCAGATTAAAGATGTGATGAGAAAACTTTCTACCCTCTACGGCCTCAGATTGTTATCCATTACTGATTTTTCATGTAGGCAGGGTTGAGATTGCAGTAAGAAGTCCAAGGGCAATCAAAAGAAACTTCAGGGCCTTGAGATGACTGGTTAAGGGTTAAGGAGCACAAGTCGTGTTTTCCTCTATCCTTCCACTTGCAGGGAATGATATTAGAAGAAACAGAGTGTGGTTTTGATAGCATTTAGGTGCCATAAAAGTAATGGCCATGCCACGGGCTAAAATTTAAGCATTGTAGGGGTAAACACTCTCTAAAAATGTTTGTACAGTCAAGTAGACAGCTTTCCATTTAGGAAATACCAAGAATATTGCCCAGGAAAGAAAACAAAATTTCTCCTTCTGCAAAAAGCAGGAAACAAAGCTGTGCAAAGAGGTAGAAGCTCTAAAGTGAGTTCCCTACCTACTCCAGTGGCCTTACACATGTCCGAGGCAGAAATGTAGTTCACACAATTAAATTGCTGTTTACACATCGCCAGAGCAGTGATGGCAGCAGAATGTAGCACATCCCATTCATGGGTTGTCTTGAATTTTTCAATGGATGTTTAGTCTGATTCAGTATTGAAAAGTTTTTTTTTACTTTTCCAATGAAACAAAGGCTCCAAAAAGTTAGCTCCAGCTGTTAAATTACAACACAAACCAGAACACTTGCATTTCCACTGAAAAATGAGCTAATTCAACTAGCATTGAATGATTGCTGTTACAGCTAAGCAATAAAAGAATGAAAAATTAAATAGTAGACTATTTCAGGTGGTGTATATTTGATAGTGGTTCACTGCTTCTTCAAGAAAGCATATGAAGATAACGTTGACTTGATTGATTAAAATTGACCCAGAGCTGAACTTTGTTGAAAGGTGACCCTTTTGAGCGCAGACAGACATGTAGATTTGGAAGAACTGACATCTGTCAGAATGAGTTCTGGTGAAAACTGTTCACACTAAGATGTGTGACCATGTCTGTTCGTGGAGCGTGGCTGAAGGAGGTCACCATGAAGAAGCCATTTCTTGTATTTGGCAGCAGGTCAGCCTGGTTATGGCCCCATGACCCTCACTTTGGGAGATTGCAACACCTTCGCCAAGCTTACCTCAGTTTCACAGATATACCTACCACATTTTCCAGCTGCATCAGTAGCTTACCCAGTTCTTTGTCTTATGGATTTTCACATTTTAAATGTGTTCTGTGCATTTTAGCGTAACACAAAATTCACATCATACTTCCTGTTGTTTCCTTTTCATCCTGACTGCTTTGTTTTGGCATAGTAAGCCCTTCTACACACAATACTGAAAAGGCAGTTTACCTGCAGGAGAAAAAAGGTTTCACAGTTTGAATTTCTCAGCTGTGTACTTTATACATGTTTGGCACATTTTTTATAGGGGGCGAACCAAAGCCTGATGTCTGCTGTATATTATTATAATGGGAAGTGTTCCTTTATGTGATCTTTAATATTTATTTTATAAGCTAACATTATGAAGGCTGAAACACTGTCATTGCTATTTATACTGTATTTGTGCTTTGGGATAAAAAGGAAAAGCATCTGCAGAGAAAAGGCTTATGGGAACTGTTCATACATCAAGATTTTTCATCTGGGGGTATGAAATGTGTTATATAAAAAGCATCAAGAAATCTTAATCCTGTTTACACTTCAGAAGTTCCCTCTAGGGTTTAAATTTTTCTGACAGTGGAGACTGAAATCTTTATGAAAACATTAACTGTTAGAAAGGATTTTCACATTAAATGAAACAAAATAATTGGTTTTCATTCAGAATGAGATTGTGTAGAGTGGCTTATATCCCATATTGCTTTTATAGGCTTTCACTACAAGGAATTTAAAAGTCAGGTGTAAATGTCTGTGAAGAAATAGTGTGTCAGAGTCTTCCATTAATTTCTTCATCAAAGTAAAATATTTTGCTGATAATACAACTAGGATTGCAACAGCAATTAACTACTGAAGTTTCTAAGTTTATTACCAAATATACATTTCTTCTCTTCTTCCCACATAGTATTTCTAGGGAAAAAAAAAATTATCTTAGCTTAGTGGTTACTTCTTCCCATTTTGCTGTATTTGCAAGGATGATGTGTAACTTCTATTCCATGATTTTGTTTCTTCTATGCAGGAAAGTATTTAAAGAAAATAAATATATGACTGAGTCTTTCTAGATATGACCTAAGCTTTACAGCATACTGAGAAGAATAATGTGATGGCTGTAATCTGAAAAAATGGTAACAAAGGAAGGATAGAGAAGGAACTATGCATGCTGAATGTTAAGTCAATAACACACTTTTAATACATCAAATGTTTTGTTTCACAAATTGAGAACATCATAACAGTTGTAGTGTGCAAGTTACAAGGTATTATGAAGCTCATTTGGGAAAGAGGGGAGTCTGAGAGATTGCCTTTAATAAACTTCAGAGGCAGGAGAATGAACATAGAATTCTTAGAAGCAGTTTGGCCTAAGCATAAATTAATTAGCAGGGAGGGTAAGAGTTTCAGGCTTTGGTTCCAGAAGTCATTTTCAAACACTGCAGCCCAGATAAACTTAGATTAAAATAAAACTTTATCCCTTCCCAAAGGCAGCTCCTTCCTTGAGGCATGAGTGCATCATAGCAGTCATCTGTGGAAGAGCTGCCTTAGAAAAACCTTAACTGACAGCTTGGTAAAAAGACTAGTTCCCAATATATATATTTTTTTTTTTTTTCTGATTGTCCTAAATCATGCTTTTTGGTGGTGTTTTTTTTGTTGTTGTTGTTGTTGTTTTCTTTTTTTTTATTTAATATAGTACCGAATTATGGTTTTGGGAAATTTTTGTTTTTCTAGACTAAAGCTTATTTATTTTGTAAATTCTTTATAATTCACTTTTCACTATAGTGAAATCAAGTAAATCTGAGAGTGATTGTTTCATAAAAGCAATAAATCTGGATAAATTAGTGCTGAAGATAACTTCAGGATCTTACCAGGCATTCTTCCTTTTTTGATTTCTTTTTCTTAAGGGATGAGAAGCTATAAAAATACCAGTTAAACTCTCCCCTTTTTGTTTTCAGTACAAACACAAATGAGCACAAATAAATTATATGAACCAATTTTCACTCATTAACTTGCTTGTCTCATTGAAATGCTCTGGTTTCCTTTTCAAGATCTGACATTAAACTTTTTCAAGTCAACTTTGATGAGAAACTTAATCTATCAATGCCTGAGTTTTCCATCTGTATGTGAGTGACACTAATTCACCATTTTTCTTGGCTGTCAGGACTTGCCTGCAACTGTATACTTATATTGTAGTTCTCACTTGGGCTGCTGGGAAATAGGTAGCATCACAGGTGATGCTAAACTGCAGTTGAGCCTAAAATACCTGTCTCTTACATGTGCTGCAACTGCAGGACAGAGTATGTAGCTTTTCAAGCAGGGTTGTCATTCTCTCTTCATGGATTTTGGGTGGTCATGAGTGATATAGTAAGGCACAGATGTGGTGTCGTTCCAGTTGCCTCTCATTGCCGGGCATTCGATATATTGTACATATTTACAGTTTCTTTCTGTTGCTCTTCAGAGCTTTCATTCTCTGTGTTAGACACAGTGAAGTTGCTCTTACTATAAATTTAACTTCTCAGTTATTGATTTATTTTTCCCCATGAATGGTTCATCATGTATTTTTTTTATTTGTTAGTGCTTTGGTGAGGGTTTGTATTTCAGCTCTGATGCTGCATTTCCTTATGAGATGCCTGTCTTGACATTTATTTGTCTTTCCAGTCATTATTTCTACTAGAAAACAGTGGTGACTAGTGAACTGGTGTGGCTCTTGGGCTTTGGTAGTTGGTAGGATTTTCAACGCACAGCAATAACAGATCTTGTTTGGAAAGAATATCCAAACCAGAAGTATGTCCTGGTTTTTGCATTCAAGCAGCAAAGAATAGACTCTGTCATTGTCCTTCTTTGCTTCCAACCAACTCTCCCGGAAGAGCAGGAAAAAACGTTGCTTATATCTTCAAACAATGGTTATATTTTCTTGTCACTGTATTGCCTCAATGAGAGCTAATGAAGAAGCCTCTTCACATTCCTTTGTCCATTTGCAAGGTTTTGTCTCTCGAAAAGAGTTTTCTAACGTAAATATTAAAAAACATTAGCAAGGCAAACTGTTCTTAAATGTCTTTGAAAGGATCAAGGAAACAAATACTAAGGCTTTTAGCCAGGTGTTTTCACCTAGAACCACTGAAATCACTCTTTGCCATCTGTCTGGCATTACTGGAATGTGTTTGGAAGGATAGTTTGGGGGATTTGCAGCACAAAATGAGGTGGTAACTTCTCTTCTATACCTTCTACTTTCACATACAAGTCCTTGAGGAAGGGAGTTTTTTTTATTATATGCCCTTTATCTTGTTCTGCAAGTTTTCACCCAAGCCCTTGCATTGTTGCTGCAGGTGGCTGAGAGCTTCCTCCTGCTCTTAACTACCTACGTGCAATTTATACATACACGGATCACAGGAATCGGTCAAGAAACAGCATGAATTACCTCATGCAGTGAATACAATGTCTTGAGATGGTGCAGTGGTACAAGGTAAAACACACACCTTTACATAAACTTGTTTTCTCATCTAAAAAGTTCCCTTCATCAGAAGTAGCCTTTATCAAGTCAGATAGATCCCGGTGTTCTGCAACATGAAAATCCTTCTCTTAGGTATCTAAATCTTTATCCTAATTTCTGCAACCATGAAACAGAGGGAGGCAATAAAAATATTTTAGCGGGAATACTCTTCTAGAGCTTTAGAATATCTGTTAAAAATATATATCGTGATTAGCTGACTCTTAGAGCCAGGAGCAGGTCGTACACGTTTTAACTGGGATGGATTCACCCATTCCCTACTACCCCCTGCCCTGAGGCCACTGCGCAGGCACAGTACACTTGTGATTGTGGTGTGCTGTGGTGTTTGTTTTAGAATTGGCTTATCCGTTGGGCCTTTAACGTGAGTAAAACAGTAACAATGACTAATCTTATCCAGTAATGATCTGATAGGGATGGACTCTACAATCCCCAGTGTAAGAGCTGCTCCAATTCTTTGGAGTTTTTTTCATAGAAGGTCTTTTTTAAAAAGTCTCCTGCTTTACCTTTTCTTAAAAGTCCCCTGCTTTAACACTGATGGCAAGCTAACTGAAAATGGAATTTTTTTTCACTTAGATGTTGACATTTGAAATTCAGTGGAGAGAGTCGGGAGAGACCACAGTTGAAGTTACACAAGTAGTGTGATAAGCTCTGAAATGCCTCAGCAGAATAGGAAATTGCTTTTGATCTGCTTCTGAGTGGAACGTGAATGAATGTGCACACAGCTAGGTTGCTGGAACACATGCGAAGTAGTATCCCCTGGGCTGGGAAGATGTCCTTCAACAGCACTTCATTCACTCGGTATTATTTCCCTTCCTCTCCAAAAACTTCTCTGGATATATTTTATGTGTCATTACCAAGATCTGAGCGTATGACTGCCATGAAATTTACTGCTCCTGTAGCCAGTAGTGCTAATGAGAGGCTCAGTACTTTCGTTTCAGTAGTTTAGTTGATGAAAAAATGTGCCAACTTAAGCAGGGATATAAAGTAGAATTCTTGCCTATATAAAGTTATTAAAAGTCCAAATATTTCTCATAAAAGAGCAGTAGCCTCAGGTATTATTCGTAATTGATGTTTCTAAATTTCTACTCTTAAACTGGACAACGTACTGTTCAAAAACTTGAAGATATTTTTGCTAGTTTAGAAAGATAAATTTGCAGCGAATATGTCTATGTGTTTTAACTTACATGTACTGTAATAAGCAGAGCACCTGTCCAAGGCTTTAATTGTTTTTGGTGCTATTGTCAAGAGTAAAAGAGGGAGCATGTACCAGATAATTCGGAAAATGACAAAACTGCTGGCTACCACACATCTCTAATACTCATTTTGCTCCTGTTTCTGTTGATAACCCTATGGGCCTTTAAAGAAAAGCCCTTTCAGTTTGGTTTAGCTTGGTTGGATTCTAGGAATCTTGTGGATAAAGAGTATGTATGTATTTTCCAACCACCTACAGCTTTCACGGGTTTCAGAGATGAGTATAGAGAGCTATAGAAAGGAACAGGCATAGATATATCAGTCAAGGTGTGGAACTGGTATTTTATCACCGTGATTATTCCTTGCCATTTTCAACAATAATTACCCACTGTGGCTGGAAGTATTGGAATGTAATGCTGGTTAGAGTACCAAACTTTTTTATTTAAAAAAGGTGTAGCACGTACAAGATTGGAAAGAAAGTAATTAAGTATAAAATGCTCATTCTGTTGTTTTAGGTGATGCTGTGGGGAAAAATGATGTGTACACAAAATAACATTGTCAGCTGTCTCACATAATCAGCCAGGCAGGGTAAAACCAAAGAATAGTAGAGGCTGATAAAGACACAGCATCTTAAACTTCCTTCCTTAAAACTTTTCCTTGTTTCAGTGGCTGCCTCAACAATCATATTGTTACTGCAGTCTCTGCAGTGAATATCTGAGTGACTTCACTGGTTGTCTTCTGAAGGGACAATCATTTATTTTTGCATGGCTTAATAGTCCTTGTAGGATCCACAGGGTTCCTCTCTGTCGGGAGTGAGCTGATCACCATTTGGAAAAAGCAGGCTTCTACTCTTCCACTTACGGACGTGAGAATTGCAATTATTTCTTTGATTATCCTCACTTAGTTTGCTTTAAAAATGAAAATATTTCTGTGCCTTCTGCTTTACATTTTCTCCTTATTGCTGTGGCAAGAGCATGTGACTTGTGATATGCAAGTTTTGCATGTCAAAAACTATTAGTGGCTTATCCTGAACAGCAAGAGTAAAGTTCTCCTACCTTTCACCATGTGTTTTGGAGAGGTTTGCAAGTGCAAATAACAGGTCCAGTAGGTTTGCACTGACTCTTCCCTGTTTTCTGACACATGGGTGAAAGCATTAATAACCTGCCTTAGTTTTTGCCTTCATTTAAATGAGCTACTTCATTTATCTCTTAGTTATTCCTGTGAATGGCTTTATTCAGGGGTGATGGGATGAAGGATGAATCATCTGCAGGTGAATGAATTCTTACTTTATTTTCTGTTTTCTAAAAAAAAAAAAAATTGTAGTCTTGAAGGACTTATAATGTAATTTAGAAGAGATTTTTGGTTAAACTGCTCTGATCCAGGATTTTGTTTCCTTGTCTTTTTCAAACGTTGCATTTGTTCCTGAAAATTAAACAAAAAGCTTGACAAATGATGTTGTGTAAAAAAAATGCAGGCTGCAGCCCATCAGAGTTCCTTTTGTCTGATGGATGATACTAAAATTTTAAAATGCTGCTTCTAGAAGTAATAAAAATGTCTCTGAGGGATAACTTATTTATTTAATTGTCTGCTGCAAGATTTTGCTGGCAAGCATTGTGTTTTGCCATATGACCCTGGCCAAGTTGAAAATTTATTTCAGCAAAAGATAGACAGTGGTTCTATGGGGAATGATAAAAACTTATGAGAGAGAAAGGAGAAAGATAATGCTTGGAGCTTTTTTGAAACCCTCATATTAGTGATGGTCAAAGAACCTTGTAGATCAGCCTGTTTTCAGTTTAGCTTAACTGTGCTTAATTACATCAATTTATTATGTTGACTGCATGAAGCCTTCCAGGAGGAGGAAAGTAGTGGCTTGTTGAGGGGGATGTGTAGGAAGATAATCTCTTTTCTTTGCAGAAATGTTTGCTACTTTGCGGAGATGTTTGCTACTACAAACATCTCTGTAGTAGTTTTGAGAGGTTACTGCCAGGTGTTAAAGTGTGGGAGATGCAGGTACACAGACTGCAGGAGAAGGGATATTAGGAGACAAAAGAAGTGAGATGGAATAAAAAATTTCAAGGACAGATACTTCTACTCCTCTATATTGCATCAGAGGAGCGTGAACAATTCCTGGCCGCTCAAAGAAATAACTAAAAACATTCGTTCTGCATGCAATAGGTCTTTAATGCCATCTTCCCTGTCTGAAGCTTTGACCACACTTTACGTCAGCTTGCTATTTTAATCAATAATAGAAATTTTTAGTTAGGTGGTAAAACTCTCCATCAATGGCTAGATGCAGAATCAAAGGCATGACATTTCAATTTTGGAAGCCTAAGACGTGTGGATTTAAGCGAATGCTGCTAGCTTCCCTGTGGTTTTGTGACATCAAGAATTTTTTTAAGAGGTAATTTGATATCTGGAAAGTTGATAACTTTATCAACTCCCCACAATGCAAGCAGAAAACAGCATGTATTTTTCAAATATGTAATATTTGTCACTTCTGTCAGAAAAAAATGAACTTTATCCCTTTTTGACCAGTGCCTTTCGCTATCTTCACCAGAATGAGATTCTGTCTCCTGGGAGATGTCACAGAGGAGAAGACAACTTTTTATCATTTTTACCATCATGGGACAGAGCACTATTTGCATTCTGGGCTTTGTTTAAAAGACAATTGAGCAAAGATAGTGATCTGTGTTTATTCAGCTTACTGTGAATGGAAACCTTCCCCTTTGGTACCAGCCAGTGTTATCTGGTTTTAAATGTCAAATACCCTTCAGTGTGCACAAAAGAGAAGATGAGATAGCATTCACATAGGCTCATGCTGGAAACAGAGGTATGGCTCCAGGAGATGAGTATCCACACCTCTGTGCAAGCCTTAAGAAGGACATTCACCCAAAGGACCCACAGAGAGCACCTCTGAACATAGTCGATGTTGTATATTCCTGTGAAGTTGTGACATTAGTCTTACAGCTGAGACACTCCAGACTAATTACATGTCTATTTACAGGCCCAGAGAAAGCCTCTTTATTCCTAGGCATGTTGTCTGCTTCCTTTTTTTTATTACAGCTGTTCTCAAAATGTCTCATTGTCTGTTCAAATGCATAAGAAGGCAAAGTTCTTTTCTAAAAAAAAAAGACAAAAAAGATATAATAAAAAGAAAAAAAATAACATCACAAAAAAACCCCCACTCAAGTGAAAACAAAACAAAACAAGCAGAAAAAAGAAAAAACAGGAAAAACATCCTGGTAATAGCAGGGAAATTTCTTGTTCATCCTTCTGGTACCTCCTCCTAATTAATCATGTCTCTTTCTCTTCTCTTCTGCCAGTGTCTGCTGTATAGTTGTGCAACATCTTCCCTTTTGATGCATGCACACCCTAAAGTGTTGCTAAGGTTTTGTGTGTCAGATTCAGAGAATGACAGCCTGGGCAGTAATATCTATGCTAATGCAAGTGTCTGATGGATTTCTGGTCCCTGGAAGCAAAGGCGAGAAGATGGCCTTGCATTAGCAACACAGAAGATTCAGTCATAAGTCAAGTGGTACTAGACTTCAAAGATTGTACAATGCCTATATGTGCACAGGCATAGCTTTTGTCTTCCTCTTTCGAAAGCTATAGGGTGTGCTTAGTTAAAAATTTCAAGCTGTATCTTGGCAACAGTATGAGCCAGAAATTGACATTTTGTGCAACTTTTATCGTATTTAAAAAACAACTTATCCCAAAAGCTGGAATGGTATAGCTGAGTGACTTGGAAATAAATGAGCTGGCAAATCCAGTTTTAATCTCAGTCTAGGTGAAGCTTTGACAGCAAGTTTTAACACACACTCCAACAGTTATTAGGCTGAATGTTATTAATGGTCTCTTGACAAAAGAGTTTACAAAATTAGTAACTAAAAATATTAATTACTCTTCTGTGTAATGTCCATTTAATGTTTCACAGAATAAATGCTATGAATTATATCATAAATTAATAATCTTACTAAATTTTTAATAACTTTCTGAAAGCAACGTTTACAAGTGTGTTTTTTCATTATCATATTGGTTGCAACCTTGAAGACATTATTTGTACAGGTTATAACAGTACTGTCAAGTTAAAAGAGTATGTGTTCTGCATATTACTGTTATTTACTACTTAAAATTCGAATATGTGCAGTGCAAATGAATTCAGATATCAGACATTAAATTCAAACCATAGGCCATATGTTTTCAATGAGCTGCACCTTTTCTGAACTTCATAGTTTTGCACAATACTGCTCTCTGTGTTATTCTCAACCTTAAACAAGCCTGGCATGCAAACTAGAACCAATTACAGTAACTCCAAATGTTCGAGTAATTCAAGCAGAGTCCCCAAAGTAGAGAATCGGAGAGTGAACAACTGAAATAAAGATTTAGTTCTAATGTGTTGATCTAAAAAACAAAGGTAAAAAGCAGGGGACTTAATGTGAAGAGAGACGTGAGGCATTGTAGGGAGAATGACGCTTCTGATGGGACATGGTTTGTAAGCACTTACATATAAAGTAACATTGCATCAGCAAAAAAATACTGTAAGCAAGAAACATCTCAGTGTTAGTATTGAAGTTTTAGCATGTTGCTTCCTTCTATGTGCTGGTGTACACATAAATATTTAGAGAGATTTAAGTATGATTCAGAGTTCTGACCTTTGGTCCTTTGTAGTCAACTGTACCAAACATCTCTTTTTCATCTGCCTCTGTCCTCAGTTTGTCGATTTTTTCTATTTACTTTTTCGTACCAGGTCACATTATGGGGTAAAGGAGAGAGGGGGAATGTTTTCTTCTGTAAGACAGCAGTGCAGAAATGCTACTGCAGTGCTTTAGTCAAATGAAACTAAATATTCTGATTATTTTTTAATGAGTTATTTACAATCAGGAAGGAAAAACATTGAAGACCATACTAGCAAAGGCAGAGAAGTCTCCTGTAGGTGGGCTAGTTTCACTGTATGATAAAATAAAATGTTTCTGCTGTGGCACTTACTGATTGATTATGTCATGTAAGAACAAAGCAATTAGGTTAATTTACACATTAATTAGTTTATTGCTTTCTTCTTGTTTGGTCTCTAATGCCTTTGTTTAAAAAATTGACTATGTGCTTTTGGCAGGGTTTAATTTCACTAATTAAAATCTGAGCGCACACACTGGAACACCTGCCCTGTAATTGAAACCCATCTGAATGAATACAAGCCCTCTGGTACTTTGAGAGGACACTCACAAGGAAATAAGACCTGAAGCGTTCCTCAACTTATGAGCTTTCATCCCCATGTATAGCTGGGAATTTGTTCTTAATAAGTTTATTGGCCTTTATTTATGCTAATGTCAGTTTTTAGTAAGTTGATGCATCAAGCTGTGCGGTGTTCAGGGGAGGCCGTGAGCCTCTGGAAGACGAGTGGCTCCTGGGACTTCTTGGTACTTCTGGAGCTCTCAGTCTTCTACATTTGTTTTAAGATTACATACATCTGGATGTGAGCTATTTATTTCATTTTGGTACCAGGGCACTCTTCATAGACAAGATCCAGCTAACAATTTAGCTCAGTGTTAGACCTACAGTTCTTGGGTAGCTTTTTATGCAGTTACTCTAAAAGGAAGTTTATGCCATAAATGAAGTATATGCTTCATTTATGATTAGTTTTGACTGGAGCCCAGAAAGTGTGTATTATTTAACTCTGGGAAGAAGAAGTATTATTTCACATCTAAGTCTACCAGGACCTGATAATCATGAAACAATAGATTTCACATCAGTGAATGAACTGAGGAAGATTTCTTTCTCGCTTCTTTCATGAAAACACTGCTCTTTTTGCTAAGTTCAACAACTTCTCTAGATATATTGTTTAACTTTTAGGTTGCCTTGTGTGGAGTCAGGAATTGGACTCGATGATCCTCATGGATCCCTTCCAATTCAAGGTATTCTGTGAGTCTCCTTGATAATATAAAACAAATATATGCATGCACATGCATACGTGGACGCATATGCACAAGTACTCAGCTAGCAAGAAGACACACCATTTGCAATTCCTTTGCCAGGAGCAGCATAAAGTTTTTTATCAGCAAGCTTCGCTAACTGGTGTATTTAATTAGCATTGCTACTGGATTTCTCATATTGTTTTGTTACTTGTGTTTAAATCAGGCTTTTGAAGTCACTATAGTTGTTCATATGTTTGTCACTGGAATTGGAAATTCTGTAAGAGATTAATTCCATAATGTTTCCTAAAATCCTCATAGAAAAATTCAATTTAAGCATTAAAAAAACTCCAGCATATTGCTGCCTTTTAAGATTGGATATATAGTAACATGCATGTTCCGGATTTCTCTATAAATTATGTCCCTAAATCCATTACATGCTTTCATTTATTGGTCATAAAACAAGATTTAACATAAAAGCTCTTTTAGCAATAACATTAGGTTCCAACTGTTTTATGTGATAATGAAATAGGATGGGTTTTAAAGTTGCAGTTCCTTCCTGATCTATTAATCAAATTCCCTGTATAAAGTATGTGGAAGGTATCCTCTGAATTTAAACACAACTCTTTTTTACTCATTATTCTTAAAACTGTTACAAGGCAACAAGAAGGTATGTTTGTTTAATCATGTATTTTCACCAAAATGAAGGCCTATTGTATTGATTCCATTAAAGAGTATTGAATGTTATCATCACTCAGAAAGCTGTGTTTGTAGTTACTGATTATCTTTGTGATTATATATTTCACTATGTGAAAATGTACAGAGCTAATGATAAATTTTAGAATCACGAGTTGGATTTTTCTGAACACCAACAGATTTTAACTACCTAATTGTTGTACAGAACACCCCTTAACTCTAACTGCACAGCTTCTATGAGCTTCCTGAGCAACCTGCTTTTATGAGCAATCTGACCTAGCTAGAGATGTCCCCGCTTATTGTGGGGGGGATTGGACTAGATGACCGTTAGAGGTCCTTTCCAACCCAATACTTTCTATGATTCTATGAGCTCTGCTGATGTGTTAGTCCTCTTTCTTCTAGTCCCTGGCATTCTGTTCCCATCTAATCCTGTAGGCATGTGCATTTTTCCTAGTGGAGGAACGTGTGTGACTATAGTGTGATAACCTATAGGATGATTATTTAGATTTCTGTATGTGTTCTCATGCCCTGGCATAGTCAGAAGCCCAGACATTTCTGTATTTGGACCCAATGCAGACAGTTCCCTGAACCACCTGCCCAGGAAGAAGGCAGGTAGGGGCTGGGATGTAAGAAAAGCAATCAGAATGCTGAAGATTTTCCACTTCGGGTATTTTAGTAAATATTAATTAGACCATTATGCATCTTAGATGAACCTTTCAGCCAACACAAGGTATAATGTATTGCTTGCTTGCATCACAAAAGTGTTTGTAATGCTTAATAACTTCATCAAAAGATAATATCTTGGTTTACACAGTAGTAATGTGGTTAGGTTCTTCCCAAATATTTAAAAACAAAGCACTAAGTAAATATTTGTTGCAAACCCTGCTGTTCTCATGTCTTTTAGTGGATTTAAACTTACCTGCTAACATACCTGTCTTCCCACTGAAGCCTATTCTAACAGTTCCATAGCTTCTTATTAGGCATTAAAAATGCTTTAAATCTTTTTTCTTTTTTTCTTTTTTTTCCCCTTTCATTTAAAATATACCTCTTTTTAAGCAGAATGTTGTTGAAAAGCCTTGGTAGCAAAAAAATTCTGACCTGCAGTAGAGGAAGTTTTTGACAATTTGTTTTTAAGTAAGGGGAACTAGTTTGTTAACTGTGTGAAAGGAGTGCATTTGTGTGCTTCTTTTTTGGCAGTCATCATATCCAATGTCCAATATCCATTGTGATTTTCCAGCTTTTTTTAACATTTTTTAAACTTGTAAAAACTTGGAAGTTTTGTGTTCCATTTGCATAATTTCTAAAAGCAAGGCTTAAGCTTTTAGAGCAGAGAGCAACGCTGAGGAGAAATGTTGTTTTGATCTACAAGGTGACAGTGGCAAAACAGATTTACATTTCTCCTTTCCTCCAGTTCTGTAAAGTTTGCTGGGCACGCTTGAATGCCTGTCACCTTTAATAGATTAGATCAAAATTTTGTCATTCAAGTCCTGGGTCAGCTGGGTTGATCAGCTCCGTTGAGTGCATTTGGAGTGAGATGTGGAGACGGCACCAAGTGCTTTAGCCTTTATCTGTGCTGAGGCAGTGTCCAGTCACAAGTATGTAGAGTTTACAAAGGCTACAATGACCACAGGTAGATCTAGCCTTTGTCCAAATACAATATAAGCCTTCTTTGTTTATATCTCAACCAGAGATGTAATGTGCGTTACTGCTTGCTTTTGTGCATAGTTAAGCTGCAATTTATATTTTGTATACCAGTTGTAAATAATTTCAAGAATGATCCCCTGCAGAATTTTTTTTGGGGAAAAAAAATTTTCGGAAGACACAGTCTACCACATTCTTAATGCCCAAGTAGCCTTGTTTATTTTTTTCTGGTTTGTCTGCCATGCTTTATTTACTACTGCCCTGTTAGTACTTGAAATGACGTAAGCCCTGCCGGTCTTTTCCAAGTAGCTATTTTTTTTTAACATTATGTGATTACTGTATGATGTTACATTATCTTGTTTGTATCATATTTAAGTCTTCCTAATAGATTACAAGAGGAACAAAAGGGCCGAAATCTCAAGTGTTGTGGTTTTGTGTGCTGGATTGGGGGATATAAACAGACCTCTTGATTCCGGTAGAATGTAGAGAAAGGACAGAAGTGCTTGACATGCCCTTATCAGCTGTACTTTACTGGGAGCTGAAAAATTGAGGGCTTCTTTTTCCCTTCCTTTTTTTTCATATTTTTAATTTGATTCCATATTTCATGATCACCAGGTTCTAGCCCAAAGGAAATCTTTATGACTGTGATATAAACCTTTGAAAGAAAAGGGGTCATAATGGAAAAGGCTGACAGTCTCTTAACTTACAGCAGCACTAGCCATTAGAGTTTGTGTGCACATTTGTGTGTGGGTGGATAGTTTGATGGTAACAGACACCAAACATCATTTTTCTCAAAGGCTGACCTTGAAAAATCATAGCATCAGAGTACTAATAAATGATACACAGTTCTAAAAGCTGTAAAATGTCAAACAATATGTACTGTATGACATGGTGTGGTATAATATTCTGAGATATCATCCCTGTAACTTCTGAAATATTCTCTGTCACAACAGAAGTAACATTGAGAAATTGTGAGAGACAGAGGTATAAATAGCCAATGAATGCTAAGTGTTTATGTTCTTGGTTACCTTTTTATCTTCTTAATATTGCAAAGGTTGCATTTTCAGAACAGAGTGGGGACATTGTCCTCCTTGACCTGAGTTTAAGAATATTTAGGCACCTTATTTGATATATTAGTCCCTTATTTGATATGCCCATTGGAATATATTAGGAACATGCTTTTAAAAGTCTGTGCCTCAGTTCTGCTAAATTATGGGGAAAGGCCTTTCTTTTTTCCAAAATGTTTCCATATATTTCAGATATAAACTGGGATAGAACATGTCTCTCACTAAGTGATTTTAGTAAGACATTGCTCAGGGATTCAGTCTGGGATGATTGTAGGACTTGACTGCAATGTACGTTATTGTCAGAGAGCCACAAAGTGCTTTGAACTGAATTTTGGAAGTGTTTGCAGTAATTAAATTTCTCTCTAAAAATTAGAAGTAATTGCTCTTATGTCACTTATATAGTCCAACTGAGGGACCTCTCAAAATATTTATTTGTGATTTTTCTAAAAGAGGATCGCTTTCATCTCCTTGATGTTGGTGAGAAAAAAGAAAATTCTGGATGGAAAAATGAGCGTGGATTGAAAGCTGGCTTGCAGGATATAACTTCTGTATAGAGCTAATAACAGTTTTCTAATTTACTGGTGGGAAAAGTTATGAACAAACAGGGGTTGTTTTTTCTGAGATATTTATGAAGATCAAAATTAGAGGTATTTATATGAGAGTGTGTGCATGAATCTTATTAACTATACATATGTAAAAATACATATGTGCATATATATATGGTGTATTTATATGCAAATATATACACATGCCATTGCGCACTCAAGCACTGAAAGTAAGTGATTTCAAGCTTTTACTAAGACCCTATGTTAGACTATAAGCCCTCAGGAAAGAAAGAGGGTATGTTAAGCTCTTCCCATAGAGGCTGAGGTCTTTTGCTCTGCTTGCAGAGCCTTCCTGATGCCCACAGTATTACATGAGTTCATTTCTGTTAAGCTGATGTCAAGAAGTGCAGACTCTGTGGGACCAATTGTATTAGTTTAGGCTAATTCTGCTATACCAACGTCTTGAGCACTGCTGATGAAAACTAAGAAGATTAAACTCCACATAATCTGGGGATCTTTATGTAAGTGAAGTTCGAATTACCATAAGCTCTTGAAATCATTGATCTGAGGATCAGCAAGAAGGGAAGAATAACTCAAACTAGCTCAAGTTGCAAATTTCTGTGTCTTTTTTTTGTAGATTTTTGGGGGGGCCTTTTTTTATTTTCCAGTAAACCCTTGAGAGATGCTTTGAAATAAGAAAATTGTTCTACCTTCTTAAGGGAAGAAGCTTTGAAAGGAGGTGCGCTATTGTGTCTCTTCCTCAGTTAGTTAACACACAGTTGCATTGGATTTATGGAGGCTATTAAAATGCTAAAAGTCACTGATTGATTATTTTAATGCTATATCACTATTTCAATAAAGATTGCTTTTGAAACAGAACTACCATTTTGCTGAGTTGTGGGTAATGTAGCTTCAGACTTTTGTATCCAGTAGAAATGAGGAAGCATACTCTTCACTGGATGTGTCCAGATAGAACAGAAACAAGCCAGCAGGCCCAAAGTACCATCAAGTTGCACAAATTTTCACCCTATTTAACATTTACAAATTTGCAACAAATTTCCTGTGGATTTTCAGACCTTATGGTGGCAGTAATTCTACTGACATTAAACTTTTCTCTGTTGTCATTTGGGGTCCCCTTAGATGTGATATGCATCTATATGGTAAGTATTCCAAGGCTTTAGGTTGACACCACTTGAGCAACTTGAATTATCCTGTTTCCGTGTGACACTGGTGGTGGTGTTGAGGGATATGGTTTAGGGGAGAACTTGAAGAGTAGGGTTGATGGTTGGACTCGATGATCCCAAGGGTCTTTTCCAACCTGAATGATTCTATGATTCTGTGATTCTGATCTACAGGACTGGGCAGTTTTAAGTATGCCATCTGCCAGAATTTCTATCTTCACCAAGCAGAATATGAGAACCACTTGTTATCTGGGAAGTGAAGTCTGTAATACCTGGGAGAAACTTAAGAGCAGATTTCTACTGCTCTTCTGAGCTGTAGTTTGCCACTGCATCTGCAGTTCATCTCAGACCTTTTAAAACGGGCTGGCTCTTCTCTTGCCTACACGTGTGGCTGGGTTTCACATTTCAAGCTATGAGCTTCATAGACGTGCTCAGAGATCTGAGGTGATATCTACATGGGATGGTTCTTCAGTGCACCACTGACATCCTCCAGAATAGAGTGGTCCTATCCAATTTGCCTGTACTGAACAACCAAACTATGCCAGGGAATCGTTTGAGACAGTGATAGCTGGGTTGGCTCGAGCCATTTCAGGGGCGCTTTAAACACTAACTGACTTCCAGTGCCCAGGAACGTTTTCAGGTGTGGTTTTATTAAAGTAGGGTCATGGAAGTGTGTGTGTATGTCAGGTCAGGCACCTTTAGAGCTCAGACAGAGCAATATATTTAAAAGTGACAAAATGACTTTTCTGAAATATTTTACATTGATAATATTATAGGATTAATATTGTCATTTGAATGAAATACGTTGTCTTTAATCATTAAAATAGACCTTTTGAGGCTTTTTGTCCATGGTTTCAGGAGCCTGTCAGAGATAACATTTGCCTGTGATATGTTTTTATTACAATAAACACATCTTTGGAAGGCAGAGAGGGCTGCCCATCTGTAAGGAGCTCCTGCACTACTAGTTGAGGAACCAGTCCCTTCTCCATCTTCAGAGGAAAAGAGGTGTTTTACTAGTAAGGAGAAACTTCTAATTTTAGTAAGAACTTTTCTTTTTCCTTGCTAAATCTCTACCGCTGCTTTGAGATGAATTGCAGAGGATTACCATAATAATACTGTAATAGGCCACCTGGACATTGTTAATAATGAACTTGATGAAATATCAGTTCTGGATTCAATTTAAAATGAGCTTTTTCTTGCAGTAAGCAGAAGGAGTTGTAACAGACAGTGAAGAAGTTTTCTGTTACAGATCAGTTATATTCTTTCCAGATAGTTCAGAGGTTCTATATGATCTGAATGCTCACTGTATACCAACTCTGTCTCTCCATTTTCCAGGAGCAATTGAATTAGATTTTAAAGTCTTATGACTGTGAGTAGTGATATGTTATTATGGTGCTTTTCATACTTTAGTACAAGGTTCTGTTTTTGAAAATATGGTAATTTCATGTGTTGAGCAGTGTGATGTCAACATCTGAAGTCAGTGATAGTATTTTCTTCAGTGGGACTTAAGATCTGCTATATTTCCAGTACATTTATAGCTTATGCATAAATGCTGTATCTCTTCTGTGTAAGAGAGGATGATGTTTTTTGAAGAATGCTGCTTGTTTCCTCATCGCTGGGGCAGCAGGGTATTAACTGTCGATACCAGGTTCTTCTCTCTCATAACATGCTGTAAAAGACTCCTTCTGGGAGGCATTACATCTTAAGTTGGTCTTTTCTCAGTGTCAGGATGTTACCCACATAAGATGCCTGTTCAGGAGCATGAGAAAGAAACTTCGGTGGGACTCACAAAGTGAACATGTAGAATGTTCTAAGCACTAATTTGTCTTCCAGCCTGCAGGCACTGGGCAGGAAAAAAAGAGGATCTTGTTTCATCTTACTAAATTTAAATAATGTGCTTTTCTGGCTACATAAATCTTACTCAAGTGTAGATTCCATAGTTTCAATATAGCTTATTTTATAAAACTTGCAAAGTGGCCTATGCTATGAAACTTCAGTTAAAAGTTGATTTTTCTTTTCATGACTTATAACTGAGGCTTCTTTAATAAAGGCTATGAGTCAGCAGTGGCTTAATAGCCTTCAGTCAAAAGCATCTTTACCATCCACCTCAGACTATTATTTTAAAGGACACAAAATATTCTACTCATGAAGTTGTTTCAAAGTATTTAAAAATGAAGATAGACTAATTTCATTGTTTTATGAGAGTCTTGAAAAGCCTGGATTAGAAAATTTTCGTTCCATTGGGCATCATGAGTAACTGTCCATGTCTGTGCTCTCTGTGGTGCATTTCTTGATCTAACATGTTGTCCCTACTGCAAACTGCATAGCTTGCAAAACAGAAAAATGAACCATCCATGAAAGATAGTTCTAATGGCCTCATTTCCAATTTGTTAGTATGGCATAGGGAATTGCTTGTCTTGAGAAATCACATTCATCGCTTTTTGTATGTGGTTCCTACGAAACCAAAATTAACTAAGGAAAATTTCATGTGGAAAAATATGCTTTGTCCTTCCAAAATATGGCCATGCTTAAAATTCAGAATCAGTTTTGTGTTGCATGAATGTTTTCAAATGAAACAGAAAATTGGAACTATACATTAAATGCATAATAATTGTCATTTTCTTCACCACTTATGCTAACATCTTTAGTTGTAGTGAATTAATTTAGTATGAATATGGTGTCATGCATAGCTGTTACAACACTTTTCTAATTCAGTAGTAATTAATATGCTACTATTGCACAGGGCAGCCATGTTCTCAGATTTATTCTCCACTGAGATTTGTCCTTTTTCCCCACTGGTCAAAGAGAAAATAGCTGCAATGTTAAAGTTGTGAATACTTTCAGGCCAGAAAAATCCTTACTGTTTTTAGTTACATTCTGTTCCACCAAGATGTCAAGTAATCTCTATTTAAATTATTGTTTCATTATTAAACTTTTGGCTGATCATGGCTAGTTTTGGCTGATTGAATCTATGACCTCTAGATCAAAGAATCACACAGGTGGGAAGGGACTGTGTGACTGCAGGTCACTGTTCCAAAGCCTTGCTCAGAGCAGGTCTAATGAGAGCAGGTTACTCAGGGACTTGCCCCATCATGTGGTTATCCCATAGCAACTCTGAGCCACTATTCCTTTGTTTGACTAACCTCATGGTGATAAGTAAGTAAATAAGTAAATAAAGTTCATACATCTGGTCACAATTTCCTGTATTCCAGCTTCTATTTGCTGCCTTTCATCATATTACTGTGCATCCCTAAGGATAGCCTGGCTCCATCATCTCTGCATACTCCCAGAGGGGACATAGCTCTGGTCATCAATGAGATTCCCTTTGCTTTCTCTTTGGAAGACTGAGCAAAGCTGGCTCTCTTAGCTTCTTCTCATCTATTGTGCACTCCAACCCCCTCACCATCTGGTTGGTCTTCACTAGACTTGCTCCAGCATGGGAAAGTATTACAGATACCTTGCTCTGATGTTAGAGGAAGATAGTATGGTAATGGTATTCCATTACTCCGAAGTCCATAAAAAATCCACCTCTTAATGTTGTCTTCAATGTATTCTCAACCACAACTTAATGTTTTGTTTCATGTTCTGCTTAAATAATTTCAATGGTAACTAAACTTCAGATTGAGTACAAGTTAATTAAATTTCAAATTCCATTTTATAGACTAACAGGTTCATCTTATGTCACTGGGCCAGCCCAGAAGGGAGTATTTTCTCTGGTGGTTTTATTTTCTTTTTGAATTCTATCTCAAAGCATATGGAATAACATGATTTAGCTTTTGAAAGTGCATGACAGATTCATTTTTTCATAAGGCTGAACTGAAATAAAATGAATCCGTGGCAGTTTTGCCCATAGGATATTTTGTTTTAAGAAAATGGCTTTCTTTTGAAGGGCATGGGATAGAGCATGGTTTCAATTCCTGTAGAAAATGATGCATTTATAAATCCATATTTTAATGCTAACACCATATGGCTCTATGTACATTATAAAGGCCATTCATGCTAGGAGGCTCAGAAAGTGGATGTATAATGTATCTTTAAACTCAAAGGAACTAAAAGCCAACAATTATTGAGTTCTTTTTCATATTTCAGTGTTGATCTTTCTGTTTTCTCCTGTAAGGAACCTATCTCTGAAACTGTCGAAGGAGGTAGACCAGGGAGAAGCCAGGTACCCTCGTGTTAGCCAGCTGGCTGGCAGCCCATCCGTGGAGTGGCCTTTTACTGGTCTGGAAGAAGGCGGAGGCATTGAATCTTTGCCGTTCAGATTGATGCTGCAAGATTGCACAGCTGTAAAGACGTTGCTTCTGAAAATGAAGAGGGTTCTTCAAGAGGTAATAATGCACCCATTTGTTAAATTAATAGCTTTCAGCATTAATGAGCTAAGCAACAGAAAAGGGTCAGAAAAGTTTATGGACTTGATGTCTTTTAATATGTCTTGAATATATGGAATAGATGCAGAAGTATAAAATGTAGTGCCTCGACATGGTGGAGGTCAGTAAGTTTATACTATAGCAGAATTTAACTGATAATGCCATCTTGATGTGCAGAGTTGTTAAAGAAGCACCCACAAAACAGACAGCAACAGCTACTCAAAATGCAGACTTACTGTAAACAAAATTGCTTGACACTCTTTCTAAGGACTACTCTTTCTAAGATGAACCAAACTGTGCACACCCTCACTGATAAAGGGAAAACCTCTCACGCAAGGATATCTACAGGGGGTCTCTCACCCAAAGGGGTGAGGGCTCACTCAAGGATATATCCAGGAGAAATATTCCCTCACCAAAGCAGGGATGAGGCTCACTAAATCCATGGAAGTATCCTTGGATGGCGTCCCATAAGGGGAGGGTCTGACTGAAAGGCTTGCTTGCTCCAGGGGAACCAACTCAGTGTGGTTGCATTTATATCCTAGCTGAGTGTGCGCTGTGGTCATTCTAATTAGTTGGAGGGCAAGCCCACAAAAAAGGCAGGCTAAGGACCTGGACCGTGAGGTGCTGGTTAATCACCATGAGGCACTGGTAATTCCTGTGAGGCATTGTTTAATGGCCATGAGATGCTGGAACCGATCTTTATTAGGTCTCTGGGAAGTCCTGGCCTTCAGTAGATGTTTTTCAGGGTGGTTGAACCTGCCACAAGAGTATAAAGCTTCTCTTGAACTGTTACTATAAAGGGGACAGGAGGGATGAGCTACTTTAGATTTAAAAAAAAAAAAAAAAAAAGTATTGTTTTCTGCTAGTATTTTAGAGGATTTTCAATTTTCTTACTACTTCTGTTAATTAATATGAAGTCACATGCAATTTATTCATAGGAAAGATGCAAAGGAAAAACAGTGTTCTCTTAAATAACAGTATTGAAATTAGTTACTAGCCTGGGTTTGTAAATGATGGCTGAAATCAGAGTTCTTAGGCCATTCTGATGATTTCAAGAGTCCTGGCTTGTCCTATCCTGCTCTATTCTTCTGCATCTCTCATTGTCAAGGGTTAGGGCTGCTGGTGTTGCTGTGAAAAATTTCTTTTGCATCCAGTTCCTTTTAGAATTTTAGAAGAGAAGAAATGAAATTATTCTTGGATTGGGATTTGTTTGTTTTTTTTTTACACTTTCCAGCTGTGGAGCTTTGATTTGGATACATTTTTGACAAGCTTTCATGTTAGTAAACTGCACCATGTGTCATCTTTGAGATGTACATGACAGATAATTTTTGGTTTGTTTTTTATCTATATTATAAAATTACAGATTAATGTAGGTTCAGAGGGCTCTCTGGAGGTCCAGCCCCTCTACTCAAATCAAGGCCATCTTAGAATAGGTTGCTAAGGTCTTTGTCCACTTAAGTTTTTGGTAGCTTAAAGGGATTTCTACATTATCTCTGGGCAACTGTTCCAATATTTGACTACATCATTGTAATTTTTTCTAAGATATAATCAGAATTTCCCTTGTTGCAACTTCATCATATGATGAAGTGCTACTTACTTAATGGAGACATTTAAATACAAAAATAAGGCTTTGGCAAGTTTGGATTTTTTTACTGTTTATTTCTTGATCACCTGTATCTAACTTTGGTTTAAAAGAAGGTTTGTCTAATCTTTAGCCATGATAATTAACCATTAGCCCTCCTAAATAGCACATTTTTGCTGGGTGGCAAGCCTCAGGCCTTCCATTTTCCTTCAGTTCATCAGAAGTTTTATTTATACTATTGGGCTTCTCAATGGACTTCTGTTTTGCTGAATCCAGACTTGAAATAATTATATAATGTCAGAATATAGAGTGAATTTAAAGTTCTGTCCACTGAGAAGGATTTGTAACTCTATAATACATGGAAATAAATAATAAGAATTATAATATTACATGACATAGCAGTTGTAACATTCCGCTGGTAATATTGGCAGTGTGCTCTGTTGCTCCTGGTGTGAATAGTTCTATGTTTTGATCAGAAAAATTCTTTCTGACCATGATGGCAAGCATAATAATTTTATTTTTAACTTACCAAGTTCCATTAAACCTGTCTAAGGATCCACTGTGATTTTCTATATGAATATATATTGTAACTTACAGTACTTGAATTTTAAAAACATTCACTGGGTGATCTCCACAAAAGGAAAACAAGATTTTTTTTATGTGACTCACTGGAATTTCCTGTCTAGTTACTACTACTTCCTTATGTAACTCGCATTGATTTTATGTTTTCATCTTAATAATTTTATCTTAATCATTCCTTGTTTCTTTGTACCATATAATTTCCATCTCCCCATCTGACTGTAACACAGTGTGATTCTGTCCTTTTCTTTTTGTCTTACTTTCCTTATTAAGTCAAAATGGCCTTTTTCTAATTCTACAGGTGGATCTTAAATGAGACGCGTATATAATAATATATGTGCTTGAATCGACTTCTCTGTTTTTCAGCACTTTCAAGAAGGAATGTCCTAGTGGTCGTACATGTTATTCTAGTACACAGCTAAACAAAACTCCTACAAAGCTAGAATGAAATGACCAATCTGATGATTAATGAAAACTTTTTGCTACCTTGAGTTGTTATTTGTCTTTTATTTTCTAATGAGCATCTTGTATAATTCCAGTGATAGAAAAAGATATGGAGAATGCTGTAAAATGGTATGAGAGTGCATTTTTCAGTAGCTCCATCTGAGAAATAGCTGTTTGCTATGTAGTGCAATATTCCAGTTCTACTGATATAAATACACATACTTATTCTTGAAATAAAAAATTACTTTTCAAGTCATTGTTAAACTACACAGTTTTCATAAAGAGTTAACAAACCCATGCACTATACAGTGGGCAACATCCATGGTATAATTGCAGGAGAATGAACAACAGTAACAAGAAAATATTCACAGGCTTTAAAACATATTACAGTATTAGGAATTAAACAAGAACTGGAATATGATTCAAAAGAGCCTAAGCTAGTTTGAACAATCAAGAAGAAGATGACCTTGAAATATATTAGAAATTGATATTGGAATGACACAACTTGATTTTTTTCAGAAATATAGACATTTATGCATTTATGTCACTTTTAAATTATTAGTGAAAGATTCTGTGAAATTCCATCAAATTGAAATATTGTGTCGAAGAATCTGATAAATAAGTAATCTGAGTATATTTGACAGGCAGTTTCCATGGAGAAGGTACCCTACTTCCATTGTTACTAGACGTAATTTCTTCGTCCAAAAATCACTTCCACCCCAACCAGTATTATAAATCAAACTCACAACAGTACAGAATTAAATGACATAAAAGAAAAATTCCTTTCTTACCATGGAACATTCATGTATTTTTAGATGTAGTCAAACATAGTCTCTGGCAGGCTTATGTGGTATAGAAGTGAATTATTTTATGCCTATAACTGTATAAAATAAGTATATTTATTTATAAATATAATAATATTTCACATGTTTTCATCCACTTTAAAAAATACACAAAGCATACAATCTACATGGGGAAAAATTACACATGAGTTATCAGAAAAAAAGCTGCAATATTTCTGTTTTATAGCTGATGTTACCCACAGAAGAAGAAATTACAGTAGTGTACACCTCTTTATTGTAAAATAACATGTTAATTGAGTTAAAATATTAGCCCCATTATTCACTATAATCCTTCTTAAGCACTGAGCACTGCTTCTGAGGAATAATTTAATTATGATCTGCCAAAATGTAGTACTAGCTAGTACAATATGCTATTTTTTTTGTTGCGGTTGCTTGTAATTTAAGAAACTAAATGGGAAAACTGCATACAATATATGCTGTACTGTGCTGCAGATCTATAAAGCTGTGAGTTTAGCTTGTTATTAGTCTTATCATGAAAAGGGAAATTGAAGACATGGCAGTAACTTGCAAGATTGAGAATGTTATTAGGTAATGTATGTAGTAAAGAGTAATGAATGATCATTCAATTAAGATAATTAATTACCATTTCACTTTCAGTGAAAAAACCTTGAAAATGTCTACTAATAATGCTTTATAGCAGGGGTCCTCAAACTATGGCCCCCAGGCCGGATACGGCATTCTTTTTCCTGTTCTTTTGTGCACTACTACAAATAAACTATGTGCAGTGTGCATAGGAATTCATTCATTTTTTTCCAAACTATAGTCCGGCCTCCGAGAGTGTCTGAGGGACAGTGAACCGGCCCCCTGTTTAAAAAGTTTGAGGACCCCTGCTTTATAGCTTTGGCTATGCAAGTTTCATAAGGCACGTCGTCCCCCAATGTTTTGAGAACCTCAGTGAACAAAGTTGGAGATAGTCTGGAGGACCCTGGCACATGAGGAAACTCAGTGATCCACCAGAAATCAGTCCAGAAAGTATGTCTGAATCTGTTTTGCAGCTGTTTCTCATGCAAAGTTGCATGAAAAAGCATTACCAGATATTAGCAGCACAGGCAGCTTGATAAAAGCCACTTTAGCATATAAAACAATACGAGCTGTCATGTAGCCTGTCTGTGATTTACAATTAGTTCTTGGTCTCCCTTTTCTCTCCATATCAGTAATGTTTATTGAACCGTTGCTTTTTTTTCTTCAAAGCCTACTTGATGTTGACCTTTTTCTCCATAATAGCTCCTCTCATTTAAAAAAACCTAAAGATGGACTAAATTGGTAGTTTCATTCTCTCCTAAGAAATCGATTCTTCACTTTCTGACTTCAGACAGGCCTTTCTGCTCTGAATTGGTCTTTAACTCATAATCTGTGTCATCCTTTCTCCCCCATATACTGTGCTATACTTTCTATGCTTTATTACATTTCTGGTCACTAACTGATTGTGCATAGTCAATGAGCTTCTAAAAATTAGGCTGTAGCCTCTTTCTCACTTACTGCTGTCAACAACAATGAATATATAATGCCTCTTTCCCAAATAGCATGTGGACTTTCCTGTACTCTTCTAGGTGAGACTGAAATTATTTCTATCTATTAACTTTTTTGTGATTTGAGTTATAGCTAACTGAGGCAATGTCAAAGGCTGGCTAACTGAGAGGACTTTTAAGGGCTTTGCCTTTGTTGAAGTCGTTGGTAGAACATTTCAGGCAGAGACATACAAGGAAAACTCAGATGGTTTTAGTCTTGTACCTAGCAAGAGAGGGTCTTTATGCTGAAATAAAGATAGCAAAAAAACCCAGCTATTTTGGGAAGGAATCCATTTAGTCAGTGGTAATGGGTTTTTCTTCAAACTTTAGATATTGAGCTTGTTGATTAATTTTACTGAATGTCCCAGTAAAAGAAAATCTTGTCCACATTTAGGCTGATTTCTACAGGTCACATTTTCCCTATATTCTCTATGAAATACATAGGTTGTTAACGACATCATTCTACTGTTAGATATTTTTCTGGGGCTATCAGAAGTGACCTTACTGATTGCTAATCTAGAAAATTAAGATACCTTGTCTATATGTTTGTGTAATTTGGAGTATAAATTATTCAGTGCATGCCCATGCTTCTTTCATAGGTCTGCAAAACACCATACAAGATGTGGAGCTTTAGAAAGTGAAGCTAATTGCTATGATTAACAATAGGGATAACTTACTCTGGACATAAATTGCATACCGTGTTTTACTAATTAATCATTTATTTTGCTGAGGGAAATTGCAGCAGTTTGTGGCTGTCATTAAAACTTAATGTGTCCAATAGAGTGCTTTTAGGTTGCACTTGAAAAGTGAGAAATGTGGAAAGATATGTCAAAATCACTGTGAGACTGGCCATGACAGTTTTCTGAGACTTGGGGGACACAGTGAAACTACTCAGTCTGCAATTAGCCTGTCGGGTATCACTGGCTACATTACTTCTCCCCATGCATCTTTCACTTCATCAGTAAAGTAAGCATAATTATAGAGTCTTTTATGCTGCACTTGCAATCTACTAATGGAAAGTACTAAAAGAAAGCTAAGTGTCATTTGCGATATTTCGTAGCCTGATTGCTAAGCAATATGGAATTGGCCTTAAACTATGTTTTTTAAAGACAGTAAAGGATTTTCTGCAGTCCACTATGAAATGTGTTGTGTTTACTAATCTAGCCTGTTAGCCACTTAGGAAGTAATTGCAAGTTTAATACACTGTAAAATACTGCAGATTTTCTTCCTTTAAGTAACTTTGTAATTAACCACTGTAGCATTGCTGATTTATTCAACAATGCCGCGTTTAATGCAGTCCCTTTTATCAAGTAATTCATGCTGGAAATTGGTAATTCCTTCATTTCACGGTGTGTTGACACTGCATATACCCATAAATTTAAATAACTAATAATAAAAATGTACTAGATTTAGTAATAAGATTTAACTTTATCATATGCTTTTTCACTTGGAAATATACATTGGCACACCCTTGCCCAGCTGCTTGCAAAGAGAGAGCAGAACACTCCATTGGCACACTTTGTGTGTATTTTCTAATAGCATATCTCAGGGTAACAGAATATTGGGAGCTGGTGGATATAATCAGATGTTCTCCTTGGCAGTGAAGATACTTTATTCTGAGATTATCCATTATTAGGTATTTAATAGGAACAAACAGACCCAGTGTGTTATTTAGCTAGATATTCTCAAGGTACAAGAAAACTCTTTTTTTTTTCCCCCAAATTTTCTAGCCAAGCTGCATAGCTTGCTGAACCTAGCCATCCATCTAGTTTTTTACCCAATGAAGAGTACACGGTGAAGAGTACATCTACCCAAACCATGAATAGCCAGTTTCTCCAGGAGAACGCTGTGGAAAGCGATGTCAAAGACTTTACTGAAGTCCAGGCAGACAAGATCCACAGCTTTCTGTCATCCACTAAGCAGGCCACCTTTTCATAGGAGATCATGTTAGTCAAGCAGGACCTTCCTTTCATAAACCCATGCTGACTGAGCCTGATCACCTGGTTGTCCTTGTATGTGCCATGTGATGGCACTTGAGGTGATCTGCTCCCTAACCTAACCTGGCACTGAGGTCAGACTCACAGGCTTCTAGTTCCCTGGATCCTTCTTCTGGCCTTTCTTGTAGATGGACATCACGTTTGCTAACTTCCAGTCAACTGGGACCTCCCTGGTTAGCCTTCCTGGACTCCTTTGTCCTTCATGATCTTTGCAGTTTGCAACATGTGGTCCTAATGGTGTGTTCAGTGTGAGGTGCTGAAGTGTGTCCAAAGAAAGGCAATGAAACTGGTGAAGGGTCTAGAGAACAAGTTTAATGAGGAGTGGCTGAGGGAACTGGAATTGCTTAATCTGGAAAAAAGGAGGCTGAGGGGAGACCTCATTGCTCTCTATGACTACCTGAAAGGAGGCTGTAGTGGGGTGGGGGTTGGTCTGTTCTCCCAAGTAACTAGTGATAGGACAAGAGGAAATGGACTCAAGTTGCAGCAGAGAAGGTTTAGGTTGCATAGTAGGAAAAAAAATCCTCACAGAAAGGGTTGTAAAGCCCTGGAACAGGCTGCCCAAGGAAGTGGTGGAGTCACTATCCCTAGAGGGATTTCAAAGACATGTAGATCTGGCACTTAGGGATGTGGTTTCATGGTGACCTGGCGGTGATGCTTAATAGTTGGAGTTGATGATCTTAAAGGTCTCTTCTCTTCATTTACTGACACTCTATGAGTGTTTAATGAGTGTGAGGTTAGAGGCTGGGACTGGCAGGAAGCTCTGGGATGCTGCAGAGTCACACTAACCTTAGCTCAACAAAAAGATCACCTGAAACGATCTAGCTTTGTTATCAGTTCATGTCATTGCCCACGCTTACGATGAAGTTCTTTTGCAGGCCACATTCAGAGTGTTTTTGAGCTACACTTTGAATATACCTTTTTTTAATAATACTGAAAAATGGAAAATTTCTCTCCTCCATTTATGTTCCACTTCTTTAACTGGTGACCTAGCAGCTTAATCTTTGTAGACTACGTATTTCTATGTGCTGCAGCCTTATTGAAACCCGATTCACTGTCAAACATGTTGTCCTCCCTCTTGTAGAAATGATACTGATACAGGTGTCTACTCTGTATATTCAGAAGGCAAGTGATAAGCTTCTTTCTTACTTCTCCTGTGGCTGCCTGAATGAAATGTTTTCGTATGACAGTGCGATGTGCTCTGGGTCACGACAGCTTTGCATAGTGTGCTGCCCCAGCCTCCTCAACAGCCAAGGCTTAATAGCACCTTGCAGAGAAGCATTAAAAATAGCTACCCCATTAATATGTAACGTCCCAACATCAGCAGTTCTGTGCAATTGGCTGTGATTAACTTGTGGCTGAATACATAAAATTGTAACATCTATAAAAATGAAACTGTTTTCCCCTTTAGTACTTCCATGGTTTTGATCAGTTGCTTCAGGTCAGTCAGCTAAATCCCACCTGACACTCCTTGGCAATGGAGCTGATCACACCAGTTACATTTTCTGGTAAATCTGCAAATACAGAAAACTGCATGGCAAAATAATGAGCAAGCAGTGGAAGAATTCCAGACTGTCTGTAAAAGTCTATAGAAGGAATTGATTATACTCAGTTGTTAAGCTCATGAGTAATTTTGAGCGAAATGACACGTACTATAGAGGGTAGATGGAAGAGGTTCTGATAAGAAAATGAATAATACTGCGAGATCTAACAAATTTCTCAATGAGTTAACCAGTTCTTTTAACAAAAAGCTTTTGGAAATAGGAGTAGGATAAAGATGAGTGCACAACAACCAAGCTGCACTATAATTGAATTTCCTGCAAATTTACTGGGGTTGTAGATATGGAAATAGCAACTCATCAAACAGTTTTGTAACTTACAAAGGAGCATTTAGTATGAGGTTTATTGCTGGTGTCATTACCTTCAAGTCCAGTAGATTAAAACCAAAAAGAATTATCCTCATTTAAATAGTTTCTCAACTTCTGAAGTTTCACAGTCCTGTGAAACTTGCGTGCTACATTAAAATTTTTTCTTCCTTGTCATAGTTTCAGAAATTTCCTGACATGGGAAAATGACCGGTTATATAGATAAAGCAGTAAAACTAATCATATGCAACTGTTGCCATAAATAGATGTACAAGAAGAATAAAATGTAATAGATAAAAATGTAGGTCTAGTATTCAGGTAGCAGAGTGCCAACCATGTATGTAGTTACCCATTCCAATATTTATGTTCGTATATGACCATATAGATGATTTTGCAGAACTTAAATTTAATTATCTTAATTAATTATCCCATACCCCTGATCAGCCAGAATTTACAAAAAAAGTGCTGGTATAGTCACAGGAGAAATTCTCACAGTTCACAGCATGGATCTTGGCATAGCTCTGTGCTACAGATTTATTTAATGTTTTCTCTGCACAATACATGCCATTACTTTGTAGCCCAGGTTATCAGAACCCTGCTGGTCGTTTTTCTCATAGAAGAAATAAAATACATGAAAACTGTTGGTATAGCACGGTTATATAAATTCATGATTTTGGCCAAAATAATATGCTGATTTTGTGCAGTCTGGCTCCACTTTAATTCATGAAGATGAAGTGGTTTTCTGAAGGCTGACATGATGATTCCCAGTGACAGAAGAGGAAACCTTTTTTTGTTGAAAAGGATTTAGAAATCACACATCGGGGACACATCCTACACCTGGTTTTGTAATTGTCCAGAGACAGCTGGTAGGCACATGGGTTTTTTACAAAAATGTGGTGTGCTTAAAGAAATACTGTATATGTCCAATGATGTGTATTTCTCTCCTTTTTATACCTTACTATTATACATGCAGCAGTTGCCCGCCTTCAGTCAGAACCTCAGCTGGGTGTAAAATAATATAGGTCCACTTAATCTGGCTGGTACTTGGTGCCTTCTCAGGAAGCTCTTCATCTTTCTTTCTCCTTAGGTTTTCATGTTCACAGTGAGCTCCCCTTACAGAGACAGTAATTTTCCATGTGATTAAAAGCTCATGGATGAAAAATGCTTACGCAAAATGCTTATGCCTAGGAAGATATATATATAATTTAATTTAAATTGAAAACTCTCCTCTGTTTTCACTTCTGGACTCTAAAAAAATTTGGGAAGTTATCAGGTAAAAGCAGTATCTTCATATATGAGCGGATATGAGAGGATTCTTCTTTTATCAACAGTTCTACATCAAATCTGTGTGAGGATAATCTAGATAGGAACAAAGATATGTTCAGAAATAACTAATGTTGCTTCACTAGAAACTAAGCTTGTCAAAAAGCAGCAAAGGAAGGATACAGTTTGATGACTTACCTCTTTTAAGGAGAGTAGAGGTAACTAGAATGGACAGCTAGCCAAGGATCACTTAAATTCTAGAATTTAAATGTGGCTCTATTTTTGCTATTCCTATCGGACACATCATTGTTGATTTTTTTTCTTTATAATGAGGAAAGCAGCTCTCAGGTCACAGCTATAACATGCCACTGTGGAAAAAGAGGACCAGCTTTCTATTACTTGTCACCCCATGCAAAATCTTTTCTAAAAATTGTTCTTCACTTTCAATTTAAACAACGTTATGAATTTAGATCAATGATGAAATACATGCTTGAATTTCTGATGTATAGCCATGCCAGCTATCCTCGTCTGTGTAAGACCTTTGCTGGTCCTTTTTCCCCTTTTCTGGCAATAGCACAGAGAAAGCAAGCAGTGTTTGTGTCAGTCCTTTTGCTGTGAGAGTGTGCATTTCTTTTCTCTCCAGTCCCCAACCCCCTGTGGGGTTAGAAGACTTAGCGGTCTTTTTTTTTTACATCTACACATTGTGATGCAGCTTTGGATCAGATGGTGTCTTAAACTTGCACTCCTAGCCTGTCTGAGATTTAGTTTCTCATGCACAGTGCTATGGAGCAACAACTGCTTTCAAAATAAGACTAGCATGGTGCATGTAGACAGAGACAGTTTAGCATGTCTGAATGTTTTATAGATAAAAGATTTAACCAAAATAATCACTTAAGATCTAAGCAAATCAGAATTATTAACCTCTTGATCCCACTCATGTGGGACCTTTCCTGATTTGCCCCATCAAAAGGAAGAACACTGTATTCCTTTTATGTAGGCTAGTTTGACATTTAAACAGAGAGTTAGCTTTTTTGGAGTACTCAAACTGAACATTCAAGGTAATGCATAAGATAAGCCAGGATAAAAATACTGCTAATCATACTGACCTTTGTAGAACCAGTCAACTATCATAAGTATCTGCTGGCTAGTTCTCTTTCTCAATATATAGATCTCCGTCAAAGCTCATTGAGGCCGTGGAGAACTCTGCATTGATGTTGGTAAGCTTTCGATAACTTCCTGAATGCGTAAGACATCAAAATGAATTTGTATTCATAGTTTCTATTCGTATGTAGTTGTCATTATAATTTGCATCCTGGTTGTGCCAGGCTGCCTTTTTTGATTGTGATTGTGTGTGCATGTCTGTGGGTAAAACGTGGGTGTATAGCTGTAAATTATTTATATATTTTTGCAATAAGTTAGTTGGAAGATACATGTGGCTTTGTAATATGCACATGAGAATATAGTTCTTACAGATATACCTAGAATCAGCCCACTGTCACTTGGTAATTACACTGATGGTGGTATTGAATTTGCTGCTAAAAACTAAAGCCATACTAAACCCCTGTAATATAATTCTGAATAGAAAGTATTTTTTAAATCTGTGTTGTTGATGTAGTGATCTTTCCTACCCTACATTATTCCATCTGTGATTGGACTGTCCTTTCGTAACTGATTTTTCTAAGGAATATCAACTTCCATATATTTCTTTTGACTTTTACAATTAATTTCTTTCTTGGTTGTGTCTTTTTTTTACTGAGATGCCAATGTGTTTTGACAATGTGGACTTTATAATATATTTTGTCTAGCAGTATTGCAGGCTATATTTTACCATATTCTGTAGTTTGCTCATACAATACAGTAGTTGACTGTTGGCTTGTTTATATAGTCATATAATTGATTTTTTTGTCCCACAACTTAAGCATCTTTCTGTTTATCTCATGGTTGTGGCATGTTTTGACAGCTTCTTGAACAATTTGTTAGGGCAATTTGTTGGCTCAAAACGTAATTGTTTACTATTTATACCTGGGCTTTTCTGGAAATATAATTATGTAGTATTATTTGGATAAATTGTTTTCTCATATTCTAGTCACTTTAGGACTTGCATTATGTGCAACTTAAGTGACTAGAATTACTAAGAATTAGTGTACAATAATATGCTGGTATTAGAATTAGTACACAATATTATTATTTTGAGAATAGTGTTCAGTTTCCTTTCCCCCATTTATTTCCATCTGAATAGTGTTGAGGATGTTAGAGAAGCATTTTTTAATATCTTGACATCATTTAAAGATAGTAAAGATTGAGTTGCATGAGCACCAAGTTTCTGTTGTATCCTTAAGCAAACTGGATGATCTACGGTCCTATGATCTCGTCATAGCATTAACACTATGTTCTCCATAGTGTTTAAATTAATACTGTTTTTAAGTGCTTTTCAGAACTGTGGGCAGATAGCTGAAAGGCAGCATGGTCTTACAGATGCTATTGAAAAAGAAACTGAGATTTTGGTAGTTTGATAGAGCAAGTGTCTTATGGAATATGTTTCTATCAGAGCTGGAAGAAGGCACCCTGAGTGTGTAGTATGGTGGCAGAATCAGCCCAGGCCTTCAAAGCCAGTGCTTACTTGCATTGTTTGCAGTTGTTCATGTAGTAGGACCAGGATAATAATAGATATACAGTGAGTCTTCAGCAGCGTATTATTCTCATGCTGAATTTTATGTTTTAAGATCTCATTTAGTTCAGTCTGTGCTGTGGTTACCATTTAGAACTTCGTTCTATTTTCTGTGGTATAAATAAACCTTTTTGACATGCGAACTGAAAATATGTGTTCTTCTAGAGATATTTTCAATGTGTCAGAATAATCAAAATTTAAATAGCCATAAACTACTTTTTCATTCAGATCTTTTTTGGAAATGCAAGACTAGCAGTGATAACTTTATTCATGTGTGTCGTTCAGGAAGACATTCTATGCAGGTTACACCAAAGAAACCCCTTCATTGCATCCATTTTGGTTTTAATATTAAATTGCAGATTCTTGCCATGATCTGCACAAAGGAGAAGGCGTGAGCTAAAGACACAGAAATAGGAAATGGAGAAAAGCTCTGAAATATGAACTAAAGGTACACAATAGAAATGCTTTGCTGGAAGGGCAGTTGTTTGAGCTAGTCTGACACCCTGACAAGTCTGCTTCTGTATTTGGTGTTTTCTGAAGCAAGTAATTTATCCTGACAGTAACTTTGCCAGTACTGCAAGAATCCTATTTCACGAAGATTAACACTTTCTCCCTTGTTTCTAAGAACAAATATGTTTTATTTCTTGTTTCTGGATCTTGTCATCCGTCTTACAGATCTTGCTGTGGTTTGTATGTGTACACTTTAGCAAGTGTACACTTAGTGTTTTTCATGAACTTACCAAATAAGATTTAGCTTTTTAGCTTCCTTAAATCCTCTTTTCTTTTTTTTTTTCCCTTTTACAAGGCAACATTGTATTGTGTGAGTTGAGCCTCTGATCTGCTGCCTCAATTATTGCTAGTGTTAAAAGTTGTATTGCTTTAGCTTATCAAGATCTAAGTTTTCTTCTCCTTAATGCTGTTTCCGGTTGTAAGATTGTGAGCTCCAACTGCAAGACAAAGCAAGAAGACAAAGGCTTGGGGTAGCAATTACTCCAGGTTGCTTTTGGAGCAATAACATGAAGTATTCATATACGGTCTGCTGAAATTCTCAAATTGTCCTGAAAGTAAACTTTGGCCCAGCTTTTCTTGTTCAGGCTTATTCAGGCTCTTCTTGTTCATTACCACTACAGTAAGAAATTTGACTCACCTGTTTTTGAAGGAAAAAAAAATCTTGGAAGGAGTGAACAAGGAAAAAAAATGATATGCTTATAATTATATAGCATACAGGATCTATTCTGAGTTAGGAGGGTGCTGGTAGTGAGATTGTGAGAATTAATATAAAACAGGATGTGTGGTTTTTTCTTCCTATATTAGGTTTTAAGGCGGAACTTTATTTAGAGAGGTTTATGCCCAGTAGAACACATTGATAGCTTATAATAGAGGTGAGGGCATTGTGTACCAGCAAAGAGGGTACATGTACCAAAGCATGGAGCTTAGTCTCACACCATGATTGGCAAAGTACAACTGAAATCCAGATAATGACATTAATGAGAACTGGGCTAAATTTTTAAGTGAACTGAAGCACATACTGTAGTTTTTGTATTTTTCTGAGTTTTATGTGGACTTGTTCTAACAGTTCTGAAATCTGCCATTCTCCTCAGTTTGAAATGCTAGTCTGCTTCACGTCATGGTCTTACAGCACAACTGATCAAATAACCTCAAGTGCAGTTTTTGCCATGGATCCCTGAATTCCAGTTATCTACCTGAGTCCAACATGCAGCAGCTCCATTGCAGAAAGATGTGCAGGCCTTCCTGAAACAGATTAAATCAATCTCACAACTTGAATTTGCAAGCTGTAAAATAACCAGTGCACAGCAGATGGAGGCACTCCTCATGCACTGACCATCTAGAAAGGCCTGTAGAGCCTGCCTGGATCAGCCATCCAAACTGGACCATGCAATGAAATAACTGGTGCGCTGCACAGTGTGAACTTCTACTGGCAAAACTTCCTATCTCTGTTCTTGTGTGTAAAGCAAATGGGGGCACTGACTATTCTCATAACAGTGAGTTTTCCTACATAGACTCTATCTAGAAAATAATGTTCCTCAAGCAACATGGATTTGAGTAACATTAAGTAATGGGCTTTCATCAGTGATTGTGGTACTGTAACTTTTGTTGCATTAGGCTAAAAGAAAATAATAGCTAATTTACTGTTACATTCATTTAGCTGATCTCCTGCTAAATGTTTTCTCCCCTCTCCAAAAGTGCTTGTTTTAAAAAGCACGGAAGACCTAGTTTAAATTTTGAGAGCTAGAGATCTCAACAGCTTGACAGAGTTTTCACATATGAGGCCTCTGCAGGCACCAAGAAGCTTCTGTGTCTCTGTGCAGCACAGATGTATTCTGAGGAGTGCTACATTTCTAACTCCATCCTTTCACATGCTAATGGGGAATAGGCCAGTCATCAGTTTTATTTTGGAAGTTTGCCTGTTTCAATTGTTTTCTCTTTGACTAGATCGTGAAAAGATCTTTGGCTGTTGAAATTAAAAAGCTTGTTGCTGATGTTGTCATTTGATTTTAGCACAGAAGTGGTACAGTAAAAGTTAGCTCAGGCTAATTCTGTTTACAAAATTAATCTTTACCTATAGGTGGAATAAATAGTGTCATGCTTTAATGTAATCTCAAGACTTTCTCAAGCCAAATCAATTCCAGAAGTTAGATATCCGCAAAGGTAAATTCGTGATAGCCATGTGGCTCTCACCTGTGCTTCCAATGCACTGTTGCATTCCAGATAGGACTTTGGACAAAAAGCTCATTAAGGCTGCTTTCAGAGGTATGAATGATGCTGTTCTTGATCTGTATTTGTCATCTGTGCTTTAAACATTAGTTTCTTTTTTTTTTTTTCCGTGAATGCTGCCAGCTCTTAGGAATATTTATGAATATTTTGTGAACGTTGCAAGTTATCCATATTTTCCTTTTATTTTACTTCATCCAGGGGTAGATTAATTCACTGTACATTTCTACTGCAATCCATTGCTGGCCTCTTGGTCTGTGTATACATATCACTTTTTGTGACACCCATCTTTTTCAGTGACAGTCTGATATATAAAAGGTCAGTTCAAGTCTTTCCATTAACCATTACAGGTGCCAATTGAGAGAAGACTCCAAAAGAGTCTTTCCATCTTTTTCTAAATAAATTTTACAGAGTTTAATGTAGAATTATAAACTTTTATTAAGGTTTTTTAACCTATCCTCTAAAAATTAATAGATTACTGTACAGTTACTGTAGAATTTTCTAAGACTTGAAAGACCCAATAGCATTTTCTGTGGAGCCCTGTACATCGGCTTTGTTGTATTTTCACCTTCATTGTTAAAATGCAGAAACAGATCAATCACTAAGGTCATACAGCTCTGTGTTTAGGGCCCATAACATGCTGTATATGTAGCAGTACTACACGCTGTAAAATCTTTATAGTTTTTCGGTTTTGCAAGACATATTGCCAATATGTCCCTTAGTTTTCTCTACAAATGGTAATGTTGATTGCTTTCAAAGACAAAACTGAAGTGATTTTGAACTGTGAGCATATATATAGAATGACTTTTAAAAGGAGAAAGAAGGCTATCTTAAGTTGTAGTAAAAGCAAGACCAAAACTGGTGTATGTATTCTGAATTAATATATAGTTTCAAATGAAATCATACCTTTAGGTCCAATCTTCAGGAATTTTAGTACTACCTGAAAAAATTGCAGTTGTTTGTCTTTGTGTACTGTTAGGGTTTTTTAGTAGAGTGGCTTAATCAGATGCTGATTATAAGAAGCGATAAACCTGGGAAGAAAAGGCAAACACAGCTTTGGAAAGGAGGAAGAAAATTTATAGCATGCAGAGGACAAAAGGCTTCTCAGATTAGCGGAGATTACTTCTCATCTGATTTCTTGGTGGGAATAGATTTTTAATGAAATACATTTGTATGAGAGATGAGCAAGTTGTGTAAAACTTCCAAGAGGCATTTTTAAGAAGAGAGTTTTACATAGATAGCAGCTGTTAAACTATGTCCACTGTTAAATGCCTTCAGGGAGAGGAAGCAGTTGTTTCAGAAAAAAACATATAGAGCCGCAAGAGCTTGGTGATTTACTCTGCAGAGCTGCTGCTTCCTTCTGTTTCAAAACTTCTAGCAAATGTTTCCTGTAGTCTTAGTTTTTCATTTTGAAAAAGATTATAGAAACCCAGGAGATTTTAATCTGGTTCTTTCTTTCATATGAAATAGATTTTGCTCTATACCAAGACCACAGCAGATGAATTGAGATAGCCTCAGTCTTTCAGCATGTGTTAACAGAAGGAGTAGCTGGTAACTGCTCTTCTTAGGGGAAGCCCAAGGAAGAAATGGTGTTTCATTTCCTGCCTTGCTCTTCTTTTGGGGGAGGAAAGATCAGGAAAGAGAAGGAAACTAGTACAGTTCTTCAAACAGGGAATCTAATTTCCTGCCTTGTGCCTGTTCTGCTGCAAGTTAGGAAAATTAAACCTCTGCCTTCTCTTGACATGTAGCTTCAACACCTCTATGGCAAGAAGGGACAGTACACTGGGCAGTCACTAAGGGAGTCATTAGACCAGAGCAACTTCTGAGCAGGACGAGTAAGGTTGGAGGAGGAATTAATTTATTCTTGCACACCAACAAATCCTGACCTCCTTCTGTGGTTTCCATCTACTAAAAAGCCTCCTTTTATCTTCAAATTAGGCAACATTCAGTGTTTTGCAAACACATAGAACAACAAAGACAACTTTTTTGAATTTACCTTTGAATGTGTAACATAAATAGGCATGTATGTTTTACAGTGCCTCTGTGAATGATCTCATATTCGTTACATGCAGGTTTACCTTTAAATATTGAAAAATACAGGAGCTGCAACAGACAACTAACTAGATGCTTCTTACAAGGAGGGCTAGCATTTATGAACCACATATGTCCCACTGGTATTTTCAGATGACAAGCCTTTTCAAATGGTGAACTTGTTTCCTACCTGATGCTTACACAGCTCATTTCTGGTGCTTAGAAGTGCATTTGCAGATTGCAGAGCCAAGCAAGTTTCACAGCATGACAGACCAAACTTTAAACACTGTTGCTGAACATAAGGGGAAGATGAAATTATCCTTTTCAAAATTTCTGTCAGTCATTATACATGATGGCAAGCTTCAACTTTAAACTGGAACTTATTTGAATAAAAATAGCTGGGAATAAAATTAGAATAGAATATAGTGAATCCATTCTCTTTGCATAGAATACTACTTTTTAAAAGTTATGAGTAAAAACCCATAGGTGGCAAAATGTATCACTTTCAGTCTGCAGAAAGATTTCTAGCCTTAAAATGTGTCTTATCATGCCAAAAATAATCTTTATGCTAATGGGCATTACTTATATTATTGCCTATAGGTAGTTAGAAATTATGAAAGAGTACAGGAGACCTTGAATTCACATTAATAAAGTAGTACAGTGAGGGAGGATAGAGAATAGCTGGTGTGTACTGCTGTCTGACAGACAATATGAAAGATTATTGAAAGGATATATAATTTTGATACTAAGTCAAAATTGTGGTAGGAAATGGAAAACAATTTTTTTTTCCTTCCTAAAAGAAGGATAAAATTAGATCTTCTTTGGCTGTTTTTAATGATAGGTTCAAGAATAGTAAAAGCTCTTATAGCTACTTCCACTACTGAGAAGCCTCCCAAAGAGGTGGGGACATTTGAGTTTGCTTTTGAATGTGATAGACAGTACTTTCCATTTATCAGAGAGAATGGAGAGGAAAATACTCATGTACATGTAAGGGGAAAGAGATTGTTATAGGTGCTGGGTAAGAGTGGTAACGTTTGGGAAACAGAAAATTAAACATATCCATCAATATAAGACTATAAGAAATAGGAACCATCCTTCCTGGAGCAGTCTGCTAGTATGTACACGGGAAGGAAATGCGAATACAAGAACTGAGAGAGATTTTTTAAAGCAGTATCAAGGTATAGTAGAATGGTGGAACCATTTGTTTATGTCCAGACATAATACACTGAATTCTGAGAAACACAGTGTTAGGGATAGTAGTGTGCGACACTTCTGTAAGTAAAAAATAACCTGTTATAGGATTGAGTGGCAATGGCACTTTGAGTTCGTCCTTCTGTGACAAATGCTGTGCCAGTGCTACTTTCAGTCTGTGGTCCTGCTAGAACTCTAACAGGTTTGGGTGGAATTACCCTGGTTTGCTGTAACTGAGGATATATAAACTTGAATAAACACCATTGTGGTTCAACCACCTTCAATTTCTTCTTGAAATACAGAGCTTCTACTGGCTTCTGGAGTGTAATGTGGGCCCTGCAGGTATGTGTATAAGGTTTGAGTGGAGTGAGATGAGATTTTGTGCTCTATTTTCATAATTTTGTACACAGCAAGAAATAAAAAATGAACAGATGAAGACAAAGGCACAATGAATAATGTAATATAAGTCTCAGTAGGGATTTTTGGTTTTGATTAACTATTCTTAAGGTTTCTCTTGAAGGTCAGAAGTGTCATAGTTTCCCATGTTGTTTCAGTTTTGTTGAAAGCTTCTTAAGTGCACCTCCTGAGGTGGCAAAACCTCACTCCAAGTGTGTTTTTTAGAGTGTTTTAGGGGAAGAACCCTGTGTTCCCACAAAGGTTCCTGCAGACTTCTACCTTGTTATAAACTGCACACTTAGAAGTTATGTACACTAGCAAGGCATAAAGTAAATATTGAAATACTGAAATATTGAAATGGCTTGATTCGGTTCCTTTACTGTAGATGTTGAGTGCCATTTAATATGCCTTATGGTAGTCTCATCTACCTGCTAGCTCCATCTCTTCAAGACCATGGGTTTCCTGTAGGTCCTATGTCATATCTGCTGGCCTATGCATATGACTTAAAAACCTTAGGATATCTCTGATATATTTAGGCAACTGAACTGCTCCCAGTATCCCAAATTTAAAACTAAACATGTCAAGGCAACTGCAAGCTGCCATGTTTGAATTTTTGTAGTACTGTAGCAAGCAACAGAATATAAAGCTGGAGTAATGTTTGTTCTCAGTGTGTTTGTTGCGGTTGGGCTACTCACATGGAGGTATGTATTCTGTCTTCGATATGAAGAAAAGGAAGAGATAATTGTTTTCCCTTATGCTACTTTCATTGTTGTAGCCAATCTTTTTAAGGAAAAGATCTTGAACAGACATTAACTTAAAAAAACCAGCCAAACAGAAAAACACAAGCCAAAAAAAAAAAAAAAGCAGCTTATATGGAAATCTGCTTGCCTTTTAGACAAGGAAACCTAAATCTCAAATTTTCAGCCTTGTTAGGCATGTGGTAAAATAAAGTAGTTAACAAGACTTAATGGCAGTATCAAGCCCACACAGCTTGTCTCTATCTTTCAGAAGAAACTTTTCATGTGAAGCAAAAATGACACTAAAATAGTACATCTAACAGCACCATTAGTGCCTTTCTGCTAGGTTTAATCTCTGAAGTTGTGGGCTGTTGCTTTTGAAGCTCAAATTCCAGCTAGAGTGTGTATTAGCTGTAGTGAGCTGTTTGATTTCATTACAAGGCATAGGTCTGCTGCGTTTCTCTGACTGCACAATCCACCTGCCTTTGCAGAGAGCACTCCCACAGGAATCAGAGTGTTCATACAAGGATGAAAAATTAAACCTTCTGTTTGATGCTCCTTTTATTGAGGCTCTGCAAGATGGTGTTGAAATACCTTCTGTGTAATAGGCATCTGAAGTAAAGTATTGACCATCAGTGTGGGCATAAGTGACCCAAGGACTGTTGTTACAACATTTCCCGTTAGACTTCAATGCTTTTTTTATTTGTCTAACACTTTTTAAAAATCTGTTTCTCTGTATGCTAAGTGAAGGAGCACTCCTAGCTGGTTAATTGTCCTTCCTGTGTAGGAGACATAACCTCCTCAGAGCAGCTCTTTACAGAACAAAAAGTAGAAACCTGTCTAAAAGAACTGTTAACGCTGAGCTGGAAAGGAGAAGACACAGGATATATCTGCAGTGCAGTGGCTGCAGCTTGCATAGGTGCAGTGAAGCTTGTTTTAAACTTCAAGTAGCTCATAATGTAGCTGCCACACCATTAAGCACAACGTGAGCTTCAGAAGCTGCTGGAGACTTTGAATAGGCTCTCAGGCACCCTTAGCACCAATGTGAAATTCAGGCTGCTCCAGCCTCCTTGCTGGCAGTGCCCAGATTAGCTGGCTGAATGATGGGGGCAGAGGTGTCCTGCTGAGCAGCAATGGTTTCAGAACAGCCTCCCCTGCAGCTTCAATGCTGCCTTGGCTTAAGGAACTTCCCTTTTCATTTTTTGAAAGAAATATTAAAGCGAATTATACAAACTCACTCGGGTTGTTTCAGTTCTGTTATTTTTATCTGTGTTGAATGGTGTTGCTCACAATGCAGCAGGTGCTCCCTACCTCACATTGGTCCATGTTTCTGCAGAACTCTGGCAATGTATGTTGCTGATTCCTCCTCTCTGAAAGTTTTAATCTTTTTTTTGCAAAGCACATTAAGCCTACTAGATTTTCAGTTGGACAAACTGCTATTAACAACTTCCTATGTATTGGTGCTAAGATCTTTTAAGTGTTTTTGTTCCTAAACTCTTTAGCCTCTGAAGCTATTAACTCTGTAATGAGTAAATTGCCTCATAATTTCTTTCTCAGGCAACAGTGTTGTCCCAGCTGTGTGATCTTTTCAGGATATTCCCAAAGAAAGAAAAAAAAAAATTAGCAACAAGGTCAAAACCCCCCCAGGATTTCCCACTAGCAATTACATTCATCATATGCAGCTCTCTGGTGGCCTCTTGGCCTCACTAATTGCCTGTAGTGCAAAGTAATTTTATATCTAAAATAGCTTATATGCCTCTATCTTGGGTGAAGGCCAGAAACCAGGCAAAACGTTGTAACTGATAAATCAGAACAAAATCTGAGCCAGTGAAGGACAAAATTGGCTTGTCCCATACTCTACCTGTCACATCTGAAGCGCCTCTCTTTCTTCCTTTCTTTTCTTAAGATGAGTCGGTGGTTTTAAACCAACCAGTTGGCATGCTGCAAAGGCACATGGTTTCCTAGCTGCTGGCTGTGAGCTGGGATGGGTTTGTGTTTCTGAGTGCTGATACCATCCAGAGGGAGCCAGGGGCTCCTCTGCGCTGAGCAGGGACATCTTCAAATAGATTAGGTTGCTCAGAGCCCTGCCCAGCCCAGCCTTGAATGTTTCCAGGGATTGGGCTTCTACCACTTCTCTAGGCAACCTGTTCCAGTGTTGCACCACGCTCACGGTAAAAAATTTCTTCCTTATATCTAGTTTAAATCTTCCCTCTCTTAGTTTAAAACCATTACCCCTTGTCCTATCACAACAGACCCTGCCAAAAAGATTGTCCCCACCTTTCTTATAGGCCCCCTTTAAAGTATTGAAAGGGCAAAAAAACCTAGAAAGGAAAACTAGATTTATTCCATACAAATAGGCTATTAGGCAGTATGAATCCACATTATACCTTCTGTGTGTACACACATGCACATGCACATACCCACATGTGCTCTGTCACTCACTCCTATTCCTTAGTCAACATGGGAAGCATCACCTTTCTTTTTGGCAATTATTTTTCACAATGTTTAAAAGCATTAAAAGAAATTGAAGTGTCCTGGTTTTCATTGTATTTTTAAGTGCAGACAACCAACCAACAATCTTCCTTTCTAGTTTCCTCCTCCTTTCCCTTCTCTTTCCCATTGCCTGATGGCTACCTGGGAAGAACTAACAGACTGAGGAGTAACACTTCCTGGAGAGATGCAGATTATGAGTCAATCCCTGAAGTGATTTTATTGCCTTTTTTCACCCCTCCTCCTTCTTCTTCTGAACTAGATCTGTCTCACAGCTCATACTACCCACGTAGGCGATGGATATCCCAAACAGTTTATTTTTGAATATTTCAGGGTAGCGGCTCCTGGAACATAATAGAGTGTTTTCCCATGAATCAAGTCAAATTGGGCACATTCAGCAGTGACATTTCCCCATGTATGTGTATAGAAAAGCTTCTTTATTCTCCATCTGGATGCTATGGTTATAAATTACTATAAATTAGAAGATGCTGTGTTTCTATGATGGCACCTTTTATTCTTGATCCTGAAAAATAAATATAATTTTAATTCATTTTTACTGTTATGCTAGGAAATCATCTTCTTTACTGAACAGGGTTTATCTGCTGAAATGAAGGATGCATTTCATGTTCAGCTTCCCAGAGTGCCCTTTGCTATCGTTCAGTGTGACATAATAATAGTTTGGATATGTTTTGCTTTGCCTACACTATTTGCGGTATGGAAAAATTAAGAAATCATGGGTTTGGTGTTGCTTGTCAAGAAGTCCTGGAGCTGTCTCTTATTTTATACCTTCACTTTTCATCTTGTGAACAACAGAGTCCTCGTGTATTCACTTTGGTTTACTAAAAGAGCAAAAATAGTTTACATTTTGAGTGAAAGTGTGCAATAAAGTAGCATTTAGAAAAATGCTTTCAGTGTGAGTTTATTATAATTTAGGAGTCTTCTGCAATTTAGGAGTCTAAAATTTGGATTCTGAAAGAGCAAATATAGTTCAGTGGTGGTTTCTATTTACTATCCTAAAGGAAGTGCTAGCTTTTTGATAGTTTTATGGGTTATGTAGGTCTAGACTCTCAGCAGCTGCCCATAACCTCACATTGCCTGCCTCACAGTTCCTAAGTACCTCTCCTCTTGCTTTGTCTTTTAAATCTCTCTACTTACTTAGTCTTTTTAAATACTGCACACAATTGTCGTTTGATTAAAATAGTTTTGTGGAAAGAAATCAATATTTAATTATTCTGAGACACTCTCATGATTATTTATCCATGAGTAATATAAAGAAAGAAAGTTGCACTTGTGCACATAGTTTATTTAAATTTCTTCTGAGAATTGGACCCAAACCAGTCTCCTAAATTCAATCTTAAAATTATGCAGTAGCTGGGATGTGGATCTGAAAACTGTAACTGGCCCAGGCTCTCTGAGGGTGTGTTCAAGTGCTGAAGTCAAAGCCAGTCTCTTCGCTGGGGGAGGGAGTGGGTGTAGTATTGGACAAGGCTCTGAGCCTCGTGGTGCCAGCTCACCTCTCCTTGTGCCTGCTTGTAAGGAACACTCTTCTCTAACCTGAATTGTTCCAGCAGACAGATGGCACTGGTTGATTAGAGCAAGTGTATACTATTAGTGTTGGGTAGTATACTGGCTAATGACAGCAGTTGGTCCAAGCAATCCATAAAATTTATCAAAAAGTAAAATTTTCAGTAGCTTCTGAGAATAATATGAATGTGTAGTAATTACTAATTCAAGCTCTTTCTCTTATCTTTTAATTTCTGATCTAATTGCTCACCTTCCTGCATTATAAATGTCACAGTGAGCTAGGAAAATGCTTTTTAATTTCTGCTTGTCTGTTGAAAAGAAAGCCTATATAATAGGAAATTAAGTTCCAAAGATCCTTTTTAGTCTGTTTTCTAAATTACTGGCATCCAGAGCTTAATGTCATACTGAATTTAACTTGAAATAGTCTATTCCACTGTCTTATTGAGATGGGGGATGGAAAGTCAAACAGTGGTGATAGAATGAGCTAGACTTGTAATAACTACTCAAACTCTGACTTATTTTCAGATTTCTTGTCTGGAATTCATGGAATTACATTGAACATGATCTAAACCACTACAAAGGTCAATTAAATGTCCTTTACCAGCTCTATGGCCACATGTACATTCCACGCACTTCTTGAAAATGCTTTTGTTTAAAGTAACATGTGAGCACATTTTAAAATCTTTTGGAAGTCAATGGGATGCAAACACTTGCTTAATTTATCTAAAGAAGGAATAATGATAGTGAGTATTTTATTCTGATACAAGGACCTCAGTTTATGATTTTGTGCAGGAAAGGCCTGCCCACTAACCAGGAATCTGTTTATATGAACATCTTGTTTTAACTTCAACCTGTAGGAATCAGTGTAACACAAGGAGGAAAGGAAGGACTGCTTATCTATCTAACTGTCTATCTAGAGTCTCATATTTTCTTTTTTCCTTCTTTAATATTTAGAAAGTCAGCAGTGAAGCATCTTTTTGGGGAAAGCAATGTCTGAAATTAAGATAAATATGTTAACAGAGGCAAATATGCCCATCTCTTAAAATTTAAGAGTGCTTTTTCAAGATGTAAAAATACAACAATATTGTAGTCACACCAGTGCCTGTATTTTAGTATTAAGTATTTTTTAGTATTGCATATGAAAGGTTAGCTATAAAGTACTCATGCAAAATTGATAGTTGTTTACCTGGAACTGGAGGGAGTTACATGTAGGTTGTGAAACCCCCCAGAGAATCAGAAAAAAATTGTGCTAGCCAGTCACTCTACAATAGCATGTACAAGAAAGAAACCAAACCCTATCCTGTCTATCCTGAAGTTAATATTTGAAGGCAATGAAAATTATTCTTTAATGTGATGCTAGTATTCAGGCTAAAAGTGACTCTTACTTTTTCAGCCCTGAAATGCTTCTATTTCTCAAATAACTATTACATATGTCAAGAATTAAAAACTGTTATGTAACTCCCCTGCAAAAAAAGGAGGCAGATTTGGAGGGCTCTCTCTTTGGCCAGAGATATATAAAAGTGATTTTTGCAGTCTTGTTCTCTTCAAAGCTTCATGCATAAGTCTGTTAATCCAGTCTGGAGAGTGCCTCAGCCTTGCTATAGGCTTCCCTGGTGCCTGAGGAGTGCTTGCTTCCTGCTGAACCGACTTGCCAAAATACTGACAGTTCTAAAATCTGGGTTTTCAAATAAGCCAAACCAGGCTTGCAGCAGTACACAACCGGGTCTCCATATTACTGTGATGTCATGTGATGGCATGGAGATGAAGTTACCTTGGCATGTCCCTCCAGGGCTGTGAGATTTTGTGATGAAGTTGTTTTTAGCTGTGGCATGTATGGATGATATGCATATGGTGTAGTGATTAGCTGTTATTAGAAAGAAGATTTATCTTCATTTCTGGATTTGTTTTAAAGAATAGAGGGTTCATATCTATCCTGGCTATTGCTGACTGTTCAACAAAAGAGTAAAATCAAAACATATCGGCATGAAGTAAAACAGAAATTTGATACAGATGTGGAAGTAAGTAGTTATTTATAGGAACATCTACTGGCCCTTCAATAAATTATTTTAATCTAAACTTCATTAGGTAAAATCCAAAGCACAAAATCTTAGTCTGTTTCGAGATATAATTGGATGACATTCAAAGCAGTTTAGTTACATAGCTATTGTTGACAATAAAGAAAACTAACTGCATTCAAGGTTATCAGATTTAACTTCAAAACCAAGAAGCACTTGAAGTTTCTGAAGTCAGTTGAAATAGAGGAGCAATAATATTTAATTTATATATATGTCAAAGTATGAAAAACATGTTGAAACTTATGTATGTGCATGAGTGTGTGTGTTTGTATATATGTGCATTAGATATATACCCATGTGTGTGCGCACACAGAATTACTCATGTCCTTACAAAACTTGGTACAGAGCAAGGTGTATATTGTTGCCTGTATAGTAGGTATATTGGCAAATCTCATTTTGGCTCTAAATTTGTTATCCATTTTAAGTGGGTAACTTTGTAATGGAATATTTCTAAAGTTATTTTTATTGCATACTTGAGTTTGGAGTATGTAGGCATATTTCGAATCAAGCATGTGCCCTGCCAAATGGCTAGTGCAGTTTGCCAGTCATGTGGAAAAGCAAAAATCTCTTATTTGATTAGGCGCTGACAGATATTTACATATATATTTCACCATTACCAGATATGTTCATATAGTTGTAAGCACTTCTATTTTTATAAAGCTAGCTCTTACTGATCATGCAGAACTGTTAATGGTCCACATTCAAAGAACTAAAATCATTTAAGAGTGACTTGGGAATTTTGTTGCTGAAATGCTAAACTGGAGTCTAGCAAATATTGTCTACCATATTATGAGGTTGCCAAAATATTGCACATGCTCATGCAATGTCTAGTTCAAGGTTGGGAAATGAAACAAAGATATCTTCATCTAACTGTACACAAGGGTCTCTCTCATGCATGTTTCCTGTGGTCATGTTTGCCAAACACCAGTAAAACTGGGTCTCCTCAACAATGCCATTGATAATTTTTAGTAAGCAACCAGAGAAAGTGGTAGCAGTGGTGACTCTCTTCACAACAGTAGGGTAGGGAGGGATACTGGAAGCCTGTGATTAAGTCGCTCTTGTACCCAAGTAAATTCAGACCCGCTTCTGGTGATTGAGCAAGCAGCTTATGAGGGCAGAAGGCGAATACGCTCCATTCTTCCCTTCAACATTGTTCCTCTGTGCAGGAAAGTATCCCAGATTCGTTGGTTCAGGGAGAGAGAAAAAACCCCAAGTATCATGTGAGTATCAGTGAGTGTGATTTTGCATTGGTCTTTGTTCAACACTTGTCTAAGAGGAAATGTGGAGGGTTTTTGTTCTGGATCCAAGGACCATCTCTGTATTTAGTACAGTGGTTTTTGTGTAAATTATGTTCTTAGGAATGACTAGCATATCAAGAGGAGTTACCATAAAAATACTGATGTAATGCATTGCAGAAATGATTTTGGATCACTGTGCTAGACTAATGTGGAAAGCAGACAGCTGGCTTTAAGTAAAACATTAATATATTGGCATTGGAAGTTAATAAGCCTTTTTCAGTGAGATGAATAAGGGGAGAAAAAAAAAAAAAAAAAGCAACTCAGAAATCGAATTAGAGAAACAATTGTAAGTTCCCTGATTCCTAAGCAGGGATCTTAGAAAATGTTATTTTGGTGTCCTGCCTTTCAGTTTTCCTTTGGTACTAAGGAAACTGCAGGTCATGTATTATGAACATAGTCTAAGACCTAATTCAGGATCTTGACTTCATTAACTTCTACCTAAGGAGATATGCCTCTAGCTGATATGCTCATTCATTTGGCAGTTTCATCAATTCTAGGAGAATTACTGCTTTTTCTTCTGGTCTGAAGCATTAAATTGGTCACTGAAATTGAATCTCAGGTTCCTAAAGAAGTGAAAAATATTCTATAATGTGCAGTTTCTATACTAACCAGCAGAGATTTTGTCATAGCCTTTATTTTGATGTGATAGCGATATACAGGTTTTAGGAAATGGACAAACTATAGGATTTAAGGTTTAAGGTCGATTTCATTGACTTGAAGTAGGAAGATAAGTAATATATGCATACAAATTTATTGAAGAGTCTCTTCACTTCCTCTCACCAGAAAGAGTGAGAATCTGTCTTAACTATGCACAACTTTGCATTTTCAGCATCAGTTCTCCTCTTCTTCTTTATAATCCCCATAGGCTTCTCTGTGATCAAATGTGAATCTCCACAGCACTTTCTCTCTGTTCCCCAAATGCACAGTAGTTTTGTGGGCAAGTTACATGAAACCTGCCAGCACTGTCTGGAAACTGTTCTGCAATGCATTAGCTACAAATGTAGAGACTGTCAGTGGAATTTCTAGAAGTACTTGGCATCAAGCAGTACTGAAAAGAAGCAGAAAGCCTCTCTTCATAGTCTACCTCCTGAATGGAGGTGCTAAACCCTGTGATTTGAAACTCATGGTTCCTCATATCAATCTGATGTGTCCTGCCAAGGGAACCTGTATGTCTACAGTTCCTAGGAGCACTTTCTGTGAAAGCATTTGTTTCCTATTATTACTGATTCTTCCCTCTTATTCGAAAGCAGGTAAGTTTTAAGATAAAGCTTCTTGTCTTTTTTATGTCCCTCAAAGCTGCTGGCAGCAGCTTTACTCTCTCATTCTTTCCCTCCCTATTTTGTTCCCATGACGTGGAGGCATCTGCTCATAGTTTTTTCCTCTCTTCTGTTGATCTTTGATTATGTTATTAAGGTCACCTTCCTCCACCAAAGATTGACATGAATAAGCATTGTTAGATGCCTACTGAAAAAGAGCTTCTATTGCTAAAAGAAAGAAAATTTCCTTTTGCCCTGTTGGAAAACTATTCTTTTTCTCCAAATAAGGTTTCTGGTGAAGATGAGGCATTTTCTTCAAGTGAGTTATGGAATGTTTGGGGCATTTGCACACTTAAAGTTACGTTGCTGCACAGCTGTATCATATTTGGCTGTCTCAAATTAAAAAAAGTAGTTTAACTACAGTTACATCATTCACTCCACAATCTTCTTTCTGGAAAACATTGTAAGGCTTTAGTCCTGACAGTTCAAGAGTGAGAGGAAATGAAAGCTGACCTGCCTAAGAATTGGGGTCTTTTTCTGTAGGTAGTAAAAACTGAGAAGTCTTATCAGTGTATTGTGCTTGAACAGAACAATTAAAAATAATAGCAATAAGCTGTATGCTCTAGGATGTCCAATACGTAGCAGAAGTATGGCAGTAGCAGAGTTATATGTAGAAGTCAGATTATAAATGTGATGTGAATGTGCTTATATAACAGGAAAAATGAACGGGAATGTTCATTACTCTTTTAAGGCAGAGTCAAGGCAATGTCACATTATACATTAGCTTGGTCCCATTATTCGTTGGGTGTATAAATTATGAAAGTTACAGAACATATAACTGCACACTGTCATTCACTTTAATGATTTTTTTTTAAATGTTTGTATATATTATATAAACTGTGTGTAGGCTGCAGTTGTCTGAGAACATTCACTGATGCTGGGCTTGCATCAGTGAAAAAACTAAAATTTAAACATTAATAGTTGCTAATAAAGTTCAAGTGGTAAGTGCAGGATTATTTCAGTCTTTATTTTAAAAATGAATTTTGAAAAGAAGGCAGAATTTAGAAGCCTCATTCCTTTCGTATTTTTGTGTGCACAAATTTATGGCTAACTATTCTAGGGTCTGATCCTTTCATTCTGTTTTTATAGACTTCATATAATAATGTTGTGGTCCACTATACAGTCATTCCTTGCTGCTCCTCCAGTGCATATAACAAAAGAACCTTGTCAACAGTCATTTGAGGCCCTTAGTTCTAAAATTACTTTTCAAGACCAGTGTTGAAGTAGGCTGGTGAAAATGAGTTCTGATTCAGTTGATGAGTTACGGAAGGTACGGTCTTGTACTTTGATTCTTTAAACTTCATCATTTTAATGTTTAGTTATCGCACATTATGCTCCTTCAATAGTGCCTGTAATTTTCATTTTTCTTGAGGAGCAGTATTTTAAGTCTTTGGAATTTTAGCTATATTATTTTTATATTCCTCTTCACAATTTCATGTTGTCAGTCCATTTCACTTGTGTACAGTTGGCCATCTGTCTAGTTATTCTCCCTTGGAATGATGCTCAACATGGCATCCACTTTGGGCATAGCTACTTTCAAATATTATTTTGTTGTTATCCACTCTGTAGCTGATGGTGAAAGCAGACACCTGTCAATTGGAGCTTTGTCAAAGATCTTTCCAAATAAAGAGGCCTTATTCCAATCTTTCCAAAGCAAATAATCTCTGTAGCTGCTTAATACTGATCTTTTTGGCATGGTGCAATATTGTCATGGGTTGACCTTGACTGTCTGCTAGGAGCCCACCAAACTGCTCTATTACTTCCCCTCCATCAACAGGACTAGAAGAGAAAAATGCAACAAAAATTTCAAGGGTCAAAATAAGGGCAGGGACATCTCTTACTAATTACTGTCTTAGGCAAAACACACTTGAGGAAATCAATTTATTTAATTTAATTGCAACTTAATTTTAACAGAGTAGACTAGTGAGAAATAAAGCAAAACTAGAAACAGCTTCCTCCTACCCCTCCCTTCTTCCCAGACTCAAGGTCCTCCCAACTCTTTACCTTCTGCCCCCAAGTGGTACAGAGGGATGGTGAATGGGTGTTGAAGTCAGGTCAGAATACTTGTCTCTGCTGCTCCTTCCTACTTACACCCTTTCCCTCCTCCAGCCTGGGGTCTCTCCCATGGGATACAGTCCTTCATGAACTTCTTCAGCATGGGTCTTTCCCATGAGCTATAGTTCTTCAAGAATTGATCCAATGTGGGTCCTTTCCACAGGTGTGGAAAGTCCTTTCTACAGGAATGGACTGTTCCAGCAACGGCTCCCACAGGATTCAGCTTCCTTCAGGGCACAGCCACCTGCTCCAGCATGGGGACCTCCATAGGCTACAGATTGAATATCTGCTCTGACACAGTCCTCCATAGGCTGCAGGGGGACAACCTGCCTCACCATGGTCTTCATTACAAGCTCCAGCAGAAATCTCTGCACTGGAGCCCGGATCACCTCCTCCCCCTCCTTCTCCACTGACCTTGGTGTCTGTGGAGTTGTTTCTCTCACATATTCTCACTCCTGTGTCACAGCTGCTGTGCAGCTTTTTAAATACTTTCTTAAATATATTACCCAAGAGGCTCTACAACTGTCATTGATTAGCTTGGCCTTGGCCAGCAGTGGTTTCATCTTGGAGCCATATGGAACTGGCTCTGTTAGACATGGGGCACCTTCTAGTATCTTCTCACAGAAGCCACCCCTGCAGCCTCATTTCCCTGCTACCAAAACCTTGCCACGTAAACCCAATGCAAAAATTAAAAATTGAGGTATATGATGGAGGAAAATGTCATATTAATAACAATATTAACAGCTACAAATAGTTGGGACAAAGCTGTTTAATGAAATGAACCAATACTCTACTCCCTTCTCAAAGTCTTTATTTTCATAAGGAACTTGCTGCAAGGTAGAAAAGTTCTGGAACCTGATTTCCTTTCATACTTATTCTGCCTTTTTCTCCAGCCTTTTTTCCTCTTCGCTAGGAATTTATTGTCAAGTTTTGCATTTAGGGACTTCAGTCAGACTCCTACTCTTGACCTTCTATGAAGAGTATGCCTAAACATGAGACAGTGATGGAATGGTTTATGTAGAGCATCAGGGTAAGTACTCACAAGTGTAGGTTTTTATTTCATTTGATGTGGCACTCCTTGTGCGTGCATGTGTGTGGTATTGGGCTGCATTTATTTCTGATAAATCAGCGTCACCTGTTGAGCAGAACATTTTGATGAAAGAAGTTTCTAAATGGCTTTGGCATCGAGAAAGGAAGGGGGTTTTGAGACATATTTGTTCAACGAGCTCTAACTCAAAGCATCTCTCCTAACTAAAATGTTTGTGGTTTTGATTTGTGTCAAAGACACCTAAAACTGGAATATATCTTCCTCTCAGGCCATCCTTGAAATTCGCTATTTTAATACATACGTAAGGCCAACATCAGCAATTGAAAGCAGTGGAGGGAGAGCCCCTAGGACATCAGAACTTCTGTAATGAAAGCTGTTTGTTTTCATTTTATTCCTTTGTGTCAGTACATTTTTCAGACCTACTTGCATCATGTCAAGAAGTCAATAGAATTCATAGGTTTTTTTATGTTGTGTATTTGTATAGTAAGTTTCTATTTGGGCTGTTTGAATAGGTTCTACTCTAAAGGTTAAGTACTGTTAGTGTACTAAGAAGCTAACTTAGTGTAACTGAGGTAGAGGGATTTTTAAAAAATCAAAACTGGTTGGGAATGAGGATGAAGTATGAGAAAAGGCTGTGCTACATCCGTGACCCAGAACAGTTGGAACAGGGCTCTGAGCATCCTTGGAGAGAGGAGAGCAGGAGTTTTACAATTTACAAGAAACAGGTGCTGAAGGAAAAACTGCCAAGCTCTGGGAGGAACCATGCAGAATATCACGCCAAAGCCTAAGAAAATTACTATAATTGTGATATTATGCAATATTAATTTAGAAAGAATTTAAGCTACCTAATAATCCTTTACCACTTAAGGCTGCACAGTTTGTGTTAAGTTTGCAAGTATCTAGATTTGCTGAGATGAGAAAATCAACACAGTTCTCCTTTACTGCTTGTGGGTTATGTCTTTGAGTTTAGGATCTCGATATTTGTCAGATCTTAAAGCGTCTTCACCATATGTGCTGCAGAAAATGCAACATATCATTAACTTCCCCGAACTACTTCTCGAGCAAGCTGCTTTGGGAGCTGAGCAGGAGAAGAGGTTGTAGCGCTCTATAATCCCATCCCTTTGGTTCTTTTTTCTTCATGACAATTCAGGGTAGATATCAGTGATTTAGCCTTTCTACGCAGAAAATGCCAACAATAACTTCAGTTATCACATGAACATTTTCAAAATTCAATACAAAACATCCCAGTATCTCACAGAAAACTCTAATGCCCTACTGAAATAGTAGAATATGTAAGTATTTTATGATGGTAGCTATGTAATTAACATGTACTGCTGCTGTATTTCTCATTATTTCTACCCAGCCTCTTAGAATTTGCTCTAGTTCTCTTTTATTGTTTCCTAATTTAGCCTGTAATCTCTGTGAAATAAGTTGTTGTCAGGGAGCAAGTGTTTATGTTACAGTGATGTGTTTGCATTGTTCTTATTGTTTATTTTTCTTGATAAAGTCTTTGTTTATGGTCTGTAAGCAAGTGATTAAAGCTGAAAAGGTTGAAAAAAGATTGTGTGGGTGAAGCTTGGATTTCAGACATTGGCAAATATGAGATTAGTGCCTGCATCAGCCATGGAGTCTTTAACTCTTGGGACATCTATTTATTCTTTGCATCTTACTGTCATAGACTGTTGTGAAAATGAACTAATTGGTACTAGGCTTAATTATGTCTTGTTGTTATACTGCAGTTAGCCCTGTTTTAATCAACAGGATAACAAGTAGGGTTAGGATTATTGGTTTTGATCCTCTGAAATGCTTACAGAGAGGAACCAGTAAGTGCTGGTTAGCTAAGCAGCTATCTAAAGGTTTTTGCTTAACTCAGTTGTGGCATAAGCAGGTAATAGTCAGTTTGTTTAAGCTGATCTGCATTGATTAGGATAGCAGTGAGTTTGGCATACTCTTTTTGTTTCCCTGGCACCAGCCAAGAGTGCTTGAATCTACACCACATATTTGATACTTGAACCTAAATCTTCATTAAGCAGATCTGAAGGGCTCTTCAGACATACTGTAGGAATCACCGAATCATAGAATCTTTCCTCTTGACCTGTTGCTTACTGCATGGAAGAACAGACTGACCCTCACCTCGTTACTATCTCCTTGCAGGTAGTTTTAGGGAGCAATAAGGTCTCCCCTGACCCTCCTCTTTTCCAGGCTAAACAACCCCAGTTCTTTCAGCTGCTCCTTGTAAGACTCATGCTCTAAAGCCTTCATCAGCTTTGTTCCCCTTCTTTGAACACCCTCCAGCACCTCAATTTTCTTCTTGTAGTGAAGGGCCAAAAACTGAACACAGTATTTGAGGTGTGGCCTCAGCAGTGCTGAGTACAGGGAGATGATCACTTCCCTAGTCCTGCTGGTCACACCATTTCTGATACAAGCCAGGATGCTGTTGGCCTTCTTGGACACCTGGGCACACTGATAGCTCCTACTCGGACAGCTGCTGACCAACACCCCCAGCTCCTTTCTGCCCGGCAGCTTTCCAGCCACTTTCCCCCAAGCCTGTAGTGTTGCATGGGGTTGTTGTGACCCAAGTGCAGGACCCGGCACTTGGCCCTGTTGAACCGATTGGTCAAAGCAGAAAGACTTGCAGATCTTTGACCTCTGTTGATTTCAAACTTACCCTCTTCACAATTCTTTGTTTCCCACAATTTCTATAGGGCAAAAGTAATAGGGCATCAAACCTTCCCCCAAAATCTGTGAATTCTGCTGGTTCACTTGAGACTGCTTGCTATGAAGACTTACTGAATTAACTTGAATGTTTTCCCTCTTGACTTCTTTGGTTTCTGAAGAAAGCTCTGTAACTTCTGAGTAGTCTGCAAAAAATACAGATAATAAAAATTCTACATATACTTTCATTTTGATTGCAGACTGCTGTTAATGCTTTCCCAGTTTCTTTCATTCCGTATAGCTTCCACCAAGAGGAGAACAGTCATCTTGAATGCTTTTTGCTGAAGTGGAATAGTAATTTCAAGGCAGTGAAATATGAGCATCATCTTAAATGAAACTGTGTATTCGTATCCTGCACATCCGTTATGTAGACCAGTTCACAGACACATCTGCACTTAAAAATGTGTCCAAAACCATGCATAAATGGCATATGTTCTAGCCCGTTCTTCACAGAGATGCTAAAGATATTGTGACTAATGTCTCAGGGGAAAGAAGGGAGACAGAGGAATGTTATTAGAAGTAAATAGAAGGTTTATAGGCAAGCTAAAAGGCAGTGTTACATTGTCTTCTGGTTTACTTTATATTGCTGCTTGCAAAACTGTGAAGCTGTGTTGGTGAAAATCATTCACATTTGCTGGGATGTGTCTGATTTTCTTAGGAAGCCAGTAAAATAGCTGAGACAAGGTGCTATTTTTTGAACAAATGAGTTAGATTCACTATTACTGTATTTTCCACTTGCATAAATTGTGAAGTGAAGGCAACTTCTGTTTATGCTTTAAAGAAAGAAGGCACAAATATAATGTTTCTACCATGCCACATGCAGCTAGGTTTTAGCAGGAGTTTTTGTGAGCTGTGCCACACTGCTGTTTGTAGTGTAAGCAAGAGGAAGGTTGATGTTAAGGATAGTGGTTAGAGAGGCAACGTGCAGTTTTAATCACATAAAATACTATCACCGTGACCGTATTGGTACTAAGAACTATTTCTAGCCTTTTCTGCTATAGATGGAAACCACAGCTTTAGCATACCGCTAGCAAACAGACTGTAAGTTACCATGTTGTTCGGTCCACCTGTGCAAACAAGCACGTAAGCCACCTTGAGCTGTGTGATCTGTTTGCAGCAACCTCCATCAATCTCCATCAACTTCCCTGGTGTAGACTTCCTTTCTGTCCTCCTGTATTTTGCCCTCTCAGTGATGCTTCCAGAAAGCTCATCACTTGGGAATGAAAAATTATAGGATCAAAGGAAGCTTTGCTTTCCAGACAGCACAGACCTGAGACCCTAAGCCTGAAGTATCACCATCTGGCTTCGGATCAACAGACGAGTCTTTTTAGTGACCGCTTTTGTCTTGAAAAGGAGTCATAGTCAATCTGTTTTGTGTATTAGAAGAGCAAGGGAAGAACACTTATGATGCTGAATAAATAAGCCTGTTAGTGACTGCTGAGTAATGTTAAACCATAATAATAGAGCTTTATGGTTGTGTTTTATACTTTCACAACATTTACCCCTCTTTTGTAAGGTCTGTCAAGCTTAGTTGTATATATTTTGCTCGCATTTTGAGACTGAAGAACATTGTCAGATAGTTGAGGTGTCTATGCAACTTTCAAACACTTTTTTTTGGTGAAATGATGGCTTTGTTGGAAAAGAGCATGGAGTAGTAGGACAAAATGGCTCTGTTTGCTGCTATTGGTCTGCGGGTCGCCAGTATTAAGGCACAGAGAAACTTCATTACACTGCTGCTTTTTCCAGGGCTGCCCTTCAAACCAGGGTCACTAACTGAAGGCAGCATTTATGTCTTTCCACACCAATCCACAAGGAGCTGCTGTAGCACTTAATCTTCAGAAAATTTCCTCCTAAGTTCCTAGATGTGCATCAGAAAATACATTATATCCTGTATGTATCACTTCATATAAGGACAGATAACTCTACTGGCAGATAAAGTGGACTCATTTTGCTTCTAACCTCCTTGTACATGTTGTGTGTGATTCTCAGAAATTTCCTGCATCTCCTGCCTGCTCTCTCACAGCAGATGCCCACGTGTTTGTCATTAAGTCAGCTACATCAGCAGTCAGCAAGCACAACTGAAACCTGAACAGTTATTTTCTTAATACAGAACAACTGGCCCAACTTAAATGCCTCTATGCAAATGCAGGTATCATGGGGAATGAGCAAGAGGAGTTAGAGCCATGCGCATGCCTGCAGGGCTATGATCTTATTGGCATCATGGAGATGTGGTGGGACGGCTCCTATGACTGGTGTGTTTGAATGGAAGGATACAGTCTCTTTAGGATGGACAGGCAGGGGAGACGAGGAGGGGGTGTTAGCCTCTATACCAGGGGTCCTCAAACTTTTTAAACAGGGGGTCGGTTCACTGTCCCTCAGACACTGTCAGGGGCCAGACTATAGTTTGGAAAAAAAGGAACGAATTCCTATGCACACTGCACATATTTTATTTGTAGTACTGCACAAAAAAACAGGAAAAAGAATGCCGTATCCGGCCCGCAGGCCGTAGTTTGAGGACCCCTGCTCTATACCAATGACCAGCTGGAGTGCATCCTGGGATGGATGAGGAGCTGAGCAAGAGCTTATGGGCCGGGATTAAAGGGAGGGGGCAAGAACAGGTGACATTCTAGTGAGGGTCTACTACAGTCTTCCTGACCAGCAAGCAAGACTGAGCAGATGAGGCCCTCTATAAACAGATAGGAACAGCCTCATGTTCACAAGCCATGGCACTCGTGGGGGACTTAAACCACCCCAATATCTGTTGGAAAATACAGCAGGGCATAAGCAATCCAGGAGGCTCCTGGAATGCGTTGCTAATAACTTTCTTCTCCAAGTGATGGAGGAGCCAATGAGGAGAGATGTTATGATGGACATTGTTCTCACCAACAAGGAGGAATGTGGTGAGATCAAGGTGGGGGACGTGAAGATCAAGGGCAGCTTTAGCTGTAGTGACCATGAAATGGTGGAGTTCAAGATCCTTAGGGCAGCAAGGAGGGTGCACAGCAAGGTTGCTACAATGAACTTCAGGAGAGCAGACTCTGGCCTCTTCATCATCTGCTTGGTAGAGCGCCGAGTCAGACTGGGAGTCAGATTAGGAAAGCCAAAGCTCTAATAGAATTAAATCTGGCCAAGGACCCCAAGGGCGACAAGAAGATCTTCTATATGTATGTCAGTCATAAAATAGGGAAAATGTGAGCCCTCTCCAGAAGGAAACAAGAGACCAGGTTACCTGGGAAATGAAGAAGTCTGAGGTTCTCAATGACAATTTTACCTCAGTCTTCACTGGCAAGTGCTCCAGCCACAGTGCCCAAGTTGGATGGGGCTTTGAGCAACCTGATCTAGTGGGAGGTGTCCCTGCCCATGGCAGGGGTATTGGAACTAGATGATCTTTAAGGTCCCTTCCAACACAAACCGTTCTACCATGACTCTATGACTGTCCTGGATATTGTCCTTGTAAGTAGGTGTTGCATCTGGTATATGCTATTATAGTTCTAGGTAATAAAAAAGTCACATGTCAGTCCATATAGTCTAGATGTGGTGTCTTTGGTGCAATTTCATTTTAAAGAACTTTTTCCTGTTTCCACGAGTTTCTCCTTATGGTTAAATTCAGGTGAAAAGTTTTTTATTTCCTGGTAGAAACTTTTCTGTATCATAGAGAAAATCGACAGTTTCGTCTCACCAGCGAGCTCACAGCTATTCTGTTGTGGATTTAGTAGCACCCAATAGTGCTTTATTAGTGCAATGGACTAAGTTGTATGCTTTTTGCTTTGATGGGTTACTGTTTTAGGTAGACTGCCAACATTTTCCCAAGGAATGTGAAAAAGTGTAGAGAAATTGTACTTTAAAGTGAATTATACCTCAGCAAGATTT
>VZZY01006553.1:639-40963 GCA_013400335.1 Eurystomus gularis | reverse complement strand
GCTCAGAGCCCCATCGAGCCTGACCTTGAATGTCTCCAGGGATGGGACCTCCACCACCTCTCTGGACAACCCGTTCCAGTGATCCACCACCAACATATAACTTGATGCCATACAATAGGCTCAGAATTGCCATTGATAAATGCACTAACTGCAAAAAAGATAGTCGAGCTTGAGTTAGTAATTCCCAGGTAACATCCGACACAGTCAGAGGTGCAAGTCTTTGTAATAGCGCTGATATATAGTAGTAATGCTAGGAAAAGGTATACTGTATATTGAAGGCATAATTCTTACCAAGAAGGCGTCCCTGTCTTGGGTGGGGGAAGAGAAGTGTAGCCCATCAACCACGTCTGCTAGAATTTCAGTCTTCTCCCCCTCTACAGTGTGTGTGCGGTGCAGAGAGATATTCCCCTCATGATTTTTTATATCCTGGTTCCATCTATCCCTGCCTTCTAGGTGATGGTTAGCATGATGTGAGTGGAGAGTCCAGTAACATTGTCACGTATGTTTAGCATATACCCTGCTAAACTTTCGTATTAATGTAAACTTTAGTATTAATTGTGCTGTTAATTAGGCAAAGGTCTTCACTGGGACACTGTGGCCTTCAAGATTTATGTAAGAGCTGTTTGCTTCTGTTGGTTTAGCCAAAGCAGGAACATCATATTTTCACAAGACTCCCTCCTTCGGATGTTCAGCAGGCCAGCTCAGTGGATCTCCACCTCAAGAGAACAGCACAAGAATTTCATAGTCGCAAACATCTTAACCTTTCTGCTGAAGCACACTAAATTAGCCTGGCTTCCTGTCTCACAGCAAGCTAGGCCCTTATCCCACACCGTGATACACTTTTTGGTCTTAAATTGACACTTTGTTTGCTTTTTGGGTTTGGAGAAAATACTGTCTTCCATGTTCACATGCATTATAAAGTAGGTGGTTTGCAATGTACTGCGAGGGAAAAAAACCCGATGGGCTGTGCAGGGAAATGAAATCGATCTATAATTACCTGGTTAATTGTGTTTGTCTATATATTGCACTGGGCACTGCAAACTGGCTCACAAGACATCATATTTTACCTGCTCTATCACTTATCTTACAGAATGCTCCTGCAGGAAAGTGAAAACACTTCTTTTGCTTTCTTTAATCATCAGTCGATAGTGAAGCATACATACTTGAGTGTATGTACTGAGGATAAATACACAGACAGACAGATGGCCATAGTTTTTTTTTCTTAGTCAGAAAAGTTGTTGGTCAAGGTGAAAAGCAGTAGTTACATCTATTAATATAGTCTGTTTTAAATAGCTTTGGTTAGGCTTTCTTTGTATTAATTTGTAAGCACATTAAATGATTTTATCCTTCGTATTGGCTAGTGCCTTGAGCTGATTTCCATGCTATATGTTCGTTTTGTTTTATTTTGCCTTTTTATTTGTTGTCTTTATTGGCAAGTATGGTATGATTACAGTTACATGCAAAAGCCCTGTTAGAGCTGTACAAGAAATCTACTGTTATCTTACCAGGAACTGCAAGACCTTTATCTTCTCTTTTATGGGTTTCTTTTTTTTTTTTTTTTTTTTTGTCTCAGATTGTACTTTGTGAAGTCCATACCTGAACAAACCAAATAATAGTGAGGGTGATATGTTGCTTTATTTCTTACTATTTTTTTTCCCCGTCAGAGAGGAGAAATTGTGCATTACCTTCTTCTACCTCACTCTTCCAAATAATTACTTTCCTTCAACATTTCCATCCTGCTCTTTGTTCAGCCTGTATCAAGATCCTCACTTGTTCTTATTCTCCAGTCAGCCCACTGTATTTAAATTAGCTGTTGACAGAAAACCTAATGTAAATACTTCCTTCTAATTGTACTTCTCAATCTCTTCCATGCCTTGCTTGTGACAAAATGTAACTTCTTTTATGTCTGCTGTCTTAACTGAGGACAACTTCGGCACCACTTTAATGGCTTCTTTCAGATTACTGAGAGTTCTCTTAGACTGTGCTTAGACTTCTGCTTCTCCAGACATCCTACTCTTCCTCAAGTCCATCCTTCATCTCTTTTGCTCAAAAACCTTCAGTTTCTAGTGACTACTTCCTAGCCCAAACTTATAATCAGTACTCCATTGCCCTTACTTTAGAACTGCCAGCCGCATATGTCAAGCCATTCTTCTTCAGGTCTTTTCATTTTTGGTATCAGTGGGTATTTGGCTCTTTTGCTTCTGACTCTTTAGTGGTTTCTGCAGTACAGAATGCCCTGGCTCTCACACCAGCACACTGTCAGATGCCATCAGTCACTTTTGTGTCCTCTTCTTCATTCACACCTCTTTGAATTATCTTATCTGACTACATTAATCTGTCAGATAAAAGGTTAACTCAAAGCTTTCATAATCTTCCTCAGACACATTTTCTTTTGTTCAAACTAAATCTGAGTGGGTCCAGAGATAAACCTCCTGTATAGTCACATGTAATGTTGTTTATTGCCTTGATATCAATCCAGCCTAACTATACCGTACAATTACCTCTGAAATTAATTATGCACACGGTTGTTGTTTCTTCTGGAATCAATTACACCCATAGGATGCTGTTGTATTTGGCTTCCTGATTTTTTACCCTCTCACAAAAATGTTCCAGTAAAATGCCTTAGTTCTCAGTTGTTCTGAGTGTTTCATTATTTCAGGAGCACATCTCATCACAACAAGCAGTCCAGGCATTAGCTGAATGGAGGCCATAATAAAGACTGTCTTGTTAATGTTTACATACAGAAATATATTCATCTTTCTTAAAATGAAGTATACAAAATCTACAGAATTATTAAGGGAAATGAGATACCAAAACTGTTGTTGATAATATACCACTGAGACATTTTCCAGGAACTGTCTTTTATTGAGAAGATACTTTAGTAAGCTACAAAATCTTATTTCTCTGTAACATAGTTCTTTTCACATCAGAGAAATTATCTTTCGAAGGCTCCCCTTCTCTCCTCCAGGTTTGTGTTGCTCAATGGAAATTAACTGCAACTGATGTTTCTTTTTATGGAAGCGCCCACATGTAGCCTACAAGTGGATTTGCACAAAAACCACACATCAGAATACTGACTGAAACCACTACAGTACATTATCAGATACAACTGGGTTTTCTCCATTGTCTGTAAAGTCTTCAGCTGTCATTTTAACTGGGTGAAAATAATGTCATATGAGGCTTCAGTCATATCAAATCTTACTCTGAATGTATATATTATTACAGAATAGTAGATAATGACTTGCACAGCATGTTGTTGCTCCAAAGAAGTATTTCAGCCCCTGTGTAATAATGCTTATGAGTTTTGCAATGTATTAATGGCGGTATGTACTTTGTAAAGGCCACAAAGGTAGCTAATTACTGAAAATTAAAAAAATCCAACTAACTCATCGTACATCACTGCAGGATCACTGAAGGTGACAGAAAGACTCATCCACATGTCAGTGGTAGAAATGCCTGATAACACCATTTTTTAAATGCAGTGATGATTCACTATGTGAGAATGGTTTTCTGTATCCCCTGGCAACCAGAAACAAAGTGTGTAAGCGTATCTGTTCTTGTCTGGTGGCCTTCAAGAACACATCTGTCATTTGTTTTCACAAGACAATCATGCAAAATTAGAAGCCCACTCCCACTCATTCTTCATAAAGAGTTCTCTATAAAGAATAAACAAAAAATAGACCTCTGGAGATAGTGTTATTAATCAACAATTTATTCTAGCTCTTGATTGAGTTGTAGGGCAATTTTGTTGGTATGATATTGTTTCAGATTCCATCTGTGACTTTTTAATACATGAAAAATAATACGGTATTTTATGCAATTTTCTTTTAATATTTAATATACAACTGAAATCTGAGAGATATGGCCTTTGTCCTCAGAATTTCTCGGATTCCTATAGCAACACAGTATCTTACTGTTATATTGCTTAACATTATATTAAATTTTATTCTTTAGTTTGCTTAGGATAAAGAAAAAAGACTCCGTATTTCACGAAACATGTAAAAATAAGGAACATTTCCTTTAAACATATATCCAGTGAGTGGTGTGTCTTTGTGTAGGTAGCTGAAATTCAGTAAGTCAAATGCTTAAAGGCTCATGTCAAAATAAGCACAAAAGACATAGGTTCTTTTTCTTGAGCTTGTTTTTCAGCAATCACACCCTCTTCTCTTTCCTCTCAGCACCTAGCAATTGATGCTATTTTTAGAAATTATTCTGATAATAATCACTCAGCAGACTTTAAGCTGAGTTGTTAAGAACATGGTACTCTTAGCAGAAGAATTGCATTATGAGGTACAGAAGGCTTTGACCTTTTCAAATCTCCAGTTTCCCGATTTTGCTTTATAAATGTAAAGCATGAGAAAAAAGTTGGGATTTATCCAGAAGAGGCACTTACTGCACAGTTAACAATTTACATTTACAGAGCAATAGGTTTCTTCCAGTTTTAAAACAGAATTTAGTAATATGTCACACTGGCAACCGTGTGAAGAGTTTTCATGTGGGAAGGTAGACTAGAGCAGATTATTCACTCTTCATGTCCTAACTAATGATAGGACATGTGGTAGCTCCCTGCCTGGACAGTCCACAGGGGAGAAGATACTTTAGTCCTGGAAGAACTGGCTGATTTTGGCTCACAGACTAATTTAGCTTTGCTTATGCAAGTGACATAAGGTGGACATTAAATTTGTGTACCCCAGGCACAGATTTATATGAGAAGCAGAAAAAAGACTGTTTCTTTTGCAAAGTATTGAAATTATCATGAGAAATGAAATTTATATTAGTTTTCTACTATTAAACATTAATCAGCTTTAATTTTAAATATATTCAAATGGAACTGCGGAAGTGATCATACTGCTCAGAATAGAAAATCAAGTAATCAATGCTATTTGATGTTCATGGTTTTTTTACATTTTTCCCTACTTAATTTTTTCTGCCTTTTTCCATTGGCATTTATTTCATAATCGTACTTTATCAATTGTGGTTCACCACTTCAGGCCCCAGTTCTACATGACACTCCAGGCAGGCAGTACCCTTCATCTGCTTGAAATGGCTTGCACAATGGAATAATCAATCACTTAAATATGTGACTGTTGGGTATAAGTCACAGCTGTGTAAACCTGTTGAAGGCCCATGCTTGCCTTTTTGAAGATTTGGAATTCTATGGCATCCTATGTTCAAGGAAAAACTCCCTTTTCATTCTAAAATGGTTTCAAGATGTTCTTTACTTCTTCCTCTTAGTGGAATGAGTGTGTTTTCAAGCCAAATTGAGATTATTTACTTTTCATATAATACTTGGAAATATTGTGCATTGTTTTCCTTTCTGATGTTTAGGATAGGTTAGGAATCCATATGGACATACGACATCAACTATGCATTTGTAGGCCTTTGGATCCAGTATTGCAGCCTATGGGAAGAGAAGTATCTTCTGTGGCTCTGGCAATCATTGAAGGGCAATTTCCTTCTACTTGATTGTTCTTCAAGCTGCACAAGATTGCCCTGAAAAAAGTTTCACAATATCAGTACTTAAGTTTATAATTTCTTTCTTACTTTTATTATGTATATTTAATACATACATCTGACCTAGATTCCATTTGCATTTGGTGGACTGGTTCCATTCTGCTGGATCACAATTCATGAAGAATAGCACAATTGTTTCCTACAAAATCCCTAAGATTTCAAGCCTGGATATTTTTAGTTCCTTTTTTGGGGGATACTGGACATCTTATTTTTTAAAATAGCACAGTCTGATTTTCAGGCAATTAGGCTTAGTTTTCACATGCTCACAATGTAAGCATTTATTAATGACATTTTAAAAGCAAAGTTCTATTGTTTTAGAAAACTTGTGGTAAACAGACTGAGATAATAGTATTCATTGTTTTCTAGTTTGTGTGATGTGGTAGAAGTCCTCTGAAGCATATATTCCTGCAAGTATCTTTCCTAACCACAGTATTTTTATCTGCCTATAATAACCTGTATGAAGCATTCAGCAAGAATCTTGTGAAAATCATGATTCTCCTTCATGAAAACCATACTTGAATGATGAAGGTTTCATATTGGATTCTTGGATGTATCTCTTAAGAAGCTGAAAAATGAGGGTTTTTTCCTACTTACTAGATATGATACTCTCTAGCTTCTTTGTAGGAAACAAACAAAAGTGGCGTACAAGCCATTCGTATTCACTGTTAATATATTATCCTTAAAGGCCGTCACTAAAAATTGCAAATTCTCCTTATTTTGAAAAAGTATATTAATGCAATTTTGTTTAATATAAGATGTCCCAGAACGCTTGGTACTGAACTCTGTCTCTGGCTGTGACAAGGATTAAAACTGCTTCTGGGCACCTATCCTTCGGTTTTCTAATACAGAAACCAATTAGATTCTAAACTGCTGAAGGACAAGCATAACTGATTGAAAGAAATGGAGCTATTAGACTAGAAAGGATTGAAACCTGACAGCAGAATTTTCTTCTGATTGTATGTGGGCAGCTTCCAGACCCTTTGCAACATCCCAGCATTACAATATGAATGTTTAAAAGAAAGAGACGTGTTTTTAAAGGCCATCATCATGTGCTCTGATTGAACCAGAACTTCTGGCAAAAAATGTATGTGGTCATTAATTGAAAGGTATAATAAAATAAATAGGCATGGGCAATATTGATTTCAGCAACAGGGTAAGAGCCAGAGTACAACAGGAATAATGTGAGCCAGGGTAAGAGCCAGAGTACAACAGGAATAATGTGAGCCAGGCTTTTCAGCCCAGCTCTGCTGATGGACATCACTTATACCTAGACTACTTCTGCTACCTGCAGATCCTGTGATCTCCTAGTGTTGCTTTATTTCCTCTTGGATAACAATTTAGAATCATAGAATCATAGAATGTTAGGGGTTGGAAGGGAGGACCTCAGGAGAGCATCAAGTTCAACCCCCCTGCCAAGCAGGATCATGAAATCTAGGGCAGGTTACACAGGAACACATCCAGATGGGTCTTGAAAGTCTCCAGAGAAGGTCCAGAGAAGGAGACTCTACAACCTCCCTGGGGAGGCTGTTCCAGTGCTCTGTAACCCTCACAGTAAAGAAGTTCCTCCTCATGTTGACTTAAGGAACTTCCTGTGCTCTAGCTTGTATCCATTGCCCCTTGTCCTATCGCAGAGCACAAGTGAAAAGAGGTTGCCCCTTTCTTCATGACACCCAGCCCTCATATATTGATACACATTAATTAGATCCCCTCTCAGTCTTCTCTTCTCCAGACTAAAAAGCCCCAGGTCTCTAAACCTTTCCTCATAAGGCAGGTGTTCCTGTCCCCTCACATCCTCGTAGCCCTCTGTTGGACTCTCTCAAATCGATCTCTGTCCCTCTTGAACTGGGGAGCCCAGAACTGAACACAGTACTCCAGGTGAGGTCTCACTAGGGCAGAGTAGAGGGGGAGGAGGACCTCCCTTGATCTGCTGGACACGCTCTTCTTAATGCACCCCAGGATACCATTGGCCATTTCTCTTGGAGCTCTTGGTATTTTTAAGGAGAAGTTGGGGAACTAGCTTTTGCTTGTTGCTCAGGTGACAGCTCATGCCTAGGATGAGGTAGTCACATGCAGTTTGCTCTGCATGAGCTTGCCTCTGGAAGCAGCTGATGCAGTGACAACCACACGGCCTCCCTGCAGCAGCCAAGTGGTGTTAGCACCTGCCATCGCTTCTGTGGTGCTGAGAAGTGAAAGATGCAACAATGATGCCAAGAAAAACTTCTGTTTTTACCATAACTGAGCCTACAGATACTCTCTTAAGTGGTGGCAGCTGCTGAGAACTAAAATCATAGTGGTGGATGCAAGGAAAAGGGAAAAGAAGCAGATAAAAGAAACTCAATGGAGACATGTAGAGAGATTGGCATCAGATAAGCCAGGGTGCCAGCTGCTTCGTGGCATAACATGAATATGGATAAAGCCTGTAGCATGAGCCTAGGAGTTTGCTGACATACCTCCTCATTTGCTTTGACTCTTGCTGATTTATTTTTGTAATAGCTCTATCAAAAGCTATTTCAGGGAATACTGATTTATCACATGGTGATTGAACCACTACCTTAACCTTGCTTTGTAAAATTAGCAAAGTAGAAAATAAATATATAATTATTGTAATGGAGATGCATGTAGTAATACTTTCAAAGAAAACAGACAGTATTTTTTTAAAAGTATTTTTCATTTGAAAAGCTCTTCATATTTTATTGTAGTTAAATGACTGTGAAAGGTGTGTTCAATTTTTCTCCCTGGTTTCCCTATTAATGTTGAAGGGTAGGAAGAAATTATACTCATTTGTATTCTTGGACATAATATAAATGAAAAATTAATATTTTATTGCTAATGGCTTTATAAAATGATATTCAGATATCTCAGTAAGTTTAGTATGTAATTCCATTGCAAAACACAGAAATGAAAACAAAATGCTCAGCTGAGGGCTCTAAAAATAACAATAATGCAATGCCTAAGTACAGGCAACTTTTAACTCCTCCATTCCTTTGAAATGTGCATCAGTTTCCTAAGCAATGTAGTTTGGCCTCCCCAGACTGTACAGAGCTTGGAATGAGAAGCTGTGTCAAACAGAGGTACACCGTAGCATATTTTTCAGAAAAATAGCATTGGGCCAGGTTCACTGTCTATCTTTTCAGTAGCCAACCAACTGTATGGCTGCTACATCACAGCAACTATGTTAAGAGATTCCTTCAGTCAATTTTGTGTGTATTTTTATATCTAAATATATATAAAGTATATAAAGTTGATATGCCAGAGGGATGGGATCCCATCTAGAGGGACCTGGATAGGCTGGAGAGGTGCACCCAGATGAACCTTGTGAGGTTCAACAAGGCCAAGTGCAGGGTCTTGCACCTGGGCCGGGGCAACCAGCCTTATCAGTATAGGCTGGGAGAGGACATACTGGAGAGCAGCCCTGTGGAAAGGGACTTGGGGGTGCTGGTGGATGAAAAACTGGATATGAGCCACCAGTGTACAATGGCAGCCCAGAAGGCCAATCACATCCTGGGCTGCATCAAGAGAACCGCGGCCAGCAAATCAAGAGAGGTGATTCTGCCCCTCTACTCTGCCCTGGTGAGACCTCACCTGGAGTATTGTGTCCAGTTCTGGAGCCCCCAGCACAAGAAGGCTGTGGGCATATTGGAGCGTGTCCAGAAGAGGGCCACCAAAATGATCAGGGGGATGGAGCATCTCTTGTATGAAGACAGGCTGAGAGAGTTGGGGCTGTTCAGCTTGGAGAAGGGAAGGCTTCAGGGTGACCTTATAGTGACCTGACAGTACCTGAAGGGGGCCTACAGGAAGGCAGGGGAAGGTCTATTCAAAAGGGTTTGTAATGATAGGACAAAGAGTAATGGTTTTAAGCAAGGAAAAGATAGATTTAGGTTGGATATTAGAAATAAGTTCTTTAACACGAGGGTGATAGATCACTGGAATGGGCAGAGGTGGTGCAGATCACTGGAATGGACAAAGAGGTAGTAGAGGCCCCATCCCTGGAGTCATTCAAGGTCAGGCTTGATGTGGCTCTGAGCAACCTGACCTAGGTAGAGATGTCCATACTCGAGTAGGGAGGTTGGCCCAGATGACCTCTAGAGGTCTTTTCCAGCCTAGAACATTCAATGATATAAAATATATATGCATAAAGTATATGTAGTATATATAAATGAAGTATATATACTATATATACTGTATAGATTAAAATCTGTATTGTTTATAGTATATATACGATATATGTGTGTTTTAATATGTTCTATATATTAACCTATATATATGTGCTGGAAAGGATGGGTGTTGACCAACGGAAGGGATGAAGGTGAGAAGAATTTCAGGTTCAGACAGGTGGCAGAACAGGACCAGTGTTCCAATGCACTGTGTGCAGAAGTGGGAAGTATGGTGAATAGAAGGTGTTGTGCAAGTATCTTAAGAGGTAAGAAATAGCATTTGAGCTGGCGTGAAGAGAAGTAAGTGCTAGACTAGAGAAGGGAAGAACAAGTGTAGCTAGAAAGACTATGGAGGGCTTACTGCAGCTGGGGTAGTTTCTACTGAACCCTCTGCCAGGGTGGGAGTTGACATTCTCATTGTGCATAACCCTTCTTAGTCTTTCCCTTAAGAATGAAAGCTGCTGCCTGAAGGTGGAAACTCAGTGTAACATATATTTACAAAAGCGAGGAATATTTGTTCTGCCCTGACCAACTCCACTTTGCAACCAACTTGCTAAACCAAAAAGCAGTCTTAGCATGCATTGAAACTGTCTATGGTAATCAGAATTCCTGCAGTTCAGGAGCTGAAATATTGCCCTACATTACACAAAGGAATTCAACTTGCTGAAAAGATTAAAACATTTAAACTATTAAAACCACTATGAAGCAAATAACAGAGCAAAACTTACTTACTAAATGTTTACCTTACATTTCTAACAACATCATACAGAAGTGCTGCAGCCAGGGAAAGCATATTTCAGCTTGTTAAATGCCACTTGCTTCTTTTTTTGCGGTAGAAAAAAAAAACAAACCTGTCTTCCTTGATTTAGCAGCAGACACATACAGATGTTTAAAATGTCTGCTTTAAGCTGTTATTGGGGAATTCAAGACCGTTTTGAGAATGATGCCTCTGCATCTAAATAAGTTAAAATACGCTGTCAGAAGTGGTTCCATACTGAAATTGTAAAAACCCTTTTGAGAACTGATGAAGAAGTGAGAATAATTGCAGTCACAACATTTAGAAAGTGCAAAGTGGCTTGTTAAAACCTCAGTGAAATGCATAGCAATTGAAAGCCTCTGAATCTTTTTGAGAAACACAGAAAAATAAAACCTAGCCTCATGTTAAAACACCAGTGTGAAAATCTGGCAATGTTGTTCTCGATGTTTACAAAGTAAAATAAAGATGGAAAACAACCAGACAGTTGACCAGCAAATTATTAGTGAAAATCAGATGGGCTTCATTAGGTTCAGATTTTAAAAAATAAGTGTTATTAATAATCTGAAACATTGTCTTCAGATAAAAACAATGTGTGACAGGGAGACTGTAGGCAGAGAACTGACCACAGTGTTGCACGAGTTATCACCTATATCCACCTGTACATATAGGCAAAGGGATGTACTGAACAGTAAAGCTTGTCTGGTTTTCTGGACATGACTTTAGTGTATGAAAATATGTGTAGCTTAAAGAAAAATATTAATTAATAGCAAGTGCAAATAGATTTTTGTTCTGAAAGAATTGTGTCTTTCTCTTGTAAAAAAAAATATGTTACATAGACTGTAAGGAAATAGCAAGCAACTTTCAGAGCTTCATGGAGAACAGTTACGTGAGCATAGGACTTATTTTGCTGAAATTGGCACCTAAATCCATGTCTGGCTTCAGCAGTGGCCATCTGTGGATACTTCAGAGGAAGTTACAGAACAACCTGTTTTCAGGAGAGTGTTTTTCCTAACCCATCAGATAGTTACTTTCACATGTCCAGAAGGGTATAAATGTATATCCTGTGTATGTTTTTATTCTCTTTAATGTAATTGTAAGTACATCTGTTGTTTGTATTAATATCTGGTTGTTTTTGGCTCCAGCTTATATCTTGGTCCCAGTATGTTATAATATATGAGGACACAGAACATGCATGAATATATAAGAGAGGGAAAGGAGGTGTTTCTGTTACCAGATTTGATTCTTCTCAATATAATGAATTGATTACTTCTTTTCTAAGTGTTTTATTTTGAAGGGCAGAAAAACAATGGGTCTGTATGCAGGGAAGATGTTTAATAGAGCCCTGAGATACTTTGCTGATAGACTCTTCTTTGAGTGGATGGAAAAATTTTCTTCCAGCTTCAGGCCATGGATATAATATGGAGTATTTTTGTAGTTACTCTTAGTACTGTGATACAGGCTTTGGAGAAATAAAATATGTTTGTGACTGGAGTAAAAAAAACATCATTGAACCTATATATGAGACAACCATCGTATTTGCAACAAAACTGAGTGCAGTTTGAGAAAAAAAAAAACAACATACATTTGAACTTGAAAGATCTTCTGCAAGGAAAGAAAAACAATTGAACTAGGCAGCCTGCAGATTAAAATCCCGGGAGAGTACTTGGTTCTCTCAATCGACTGCTGAAAGAGCAAAAAAGCTGACGTTATATGATATTATTAGGGAAGAATATACAATAACAAAATGTCAAGGCTGGATAGTATAGTCAATGAAGTATGAAAGAAACAATAGAAACTGAAGAGGGAATAGAGTTTTGCTCAAGGAAATCAGTTCTCCACTATGTTGTCAACAAAGCATTTGCATCTGTGAAAGCAAACCCCTGGTTTTCATTAGGATAAATATATGACAAGTTGCATTTAATATAACGTGTCATAGTAGCAGCCCCAACTCACAGGGTGACAGTCATTAATGATCCTGTGGTACTCTTCATGAAGAGATGTTAACCCCTAAGTCATTGTCCAAATTACTTTCAAAATTACATTCTGCTTGCAGATAGAAGTGAAGGAGGTTTTTAGAGATTAACTTGAGTTGAATTTGCTGTTTTGGAAGGTAAAATTGTTTTTCTCCTACATATTAATGGATGCTTCATCCAACCTCTGTGTGCCAGGAAGTTATCTGGCCAAGGAAACTTGTGTCTCTGTTTATTACAAGTCTTGTGAAGGAAAGCGGGAAATTAAGACAAACTAGAAGGATCAGCAATGAAAATTCAAGGTGAAAATAGAGAGTAGAAAGGAAAGGATATTTGCTATTAAATAAATCTGTTAGTTATGTAGTGATAGATATCTCATTTTCTATTATGAAAAACATGACATTTATATGCTGATAAAAAGACTGTTTTTTTCCCCTCTATATGTACTCAACTGTAAACCAGCAATCTGGGTTACTTTGGCTTCCTACTTTGTTTACAAATTTAAAAACACGTTCAGTAAGGGGTTCTCTCTTTCCCTTATCTCTACCAGATGTTTCACATGTTAGGTGTTTTCATATTACCTTTTTTTGAAACTGAAGAGCAGTTAATAATAGTAATTTGTGCCTGGTACTTTGGTGTTCTTACACTTCTGCATTTAATATAAGTAGAGGCGAGATAGCTAGCTTAGTAAATGTAAATATTTAAGTAAATCAAATATATATAAAAGTGAAAATATGATCTGAGTCTGAATGATTTCAAACATTGCAGCCCTGCAACAAGCCATGGAGTGGTTATATACACTTTCTGTTGCTTGTTGGTTGTGGGCTTTATTATTAATGTAGCATAATTAAAAGGCTAAAGAAGCATCTTTCTAGCTATTTTTCAAAGTTGAAACAAATAGCAGTCAACAAAATATACGTCGTCCTTATCCCTTCTCACTGAAAAAAACTTATTATGCAAAATATTGCATTTAACATATTTGCTCAGAGTTCCTGAGAACTCAGAGTCTTCTAAGATAAACAGTACTAGACATAAAAATGCTGTTAAGTGACAGATCAGCGTCTTATCTTAAATGAGGTGAAATTTCCCACTGGCATTTCACTGCTCAGGTGATTAGCTTTGCTTAGATTGTAGGAGGAATCAAGGCTAATCTGTCCACCCGTATACCAAGTGCTGGTTGAGAATCAGTAGATAATCGAACCACTGAATACTTGCTTGCATATCCACACCTCACATGCTAATATAAAAAGAGGTAGCAAGAAGCAGCAGCAGCTCTAATTTATAGTTCACCCTTGTGATGGAAGCTATGGTAACTCAGGCTGGATGCAAGATCCACGCAGCCTTCTGAGCTATGGAAACAGCAAGCTCTAGGAGATGGAGCAGGCAAATACCAGAAAATAGTAATTAAATGTCTCCGCTGATAATTGCATGTATTAGTAATTAGTAAGAACAATAAACTATACCTACAAATAGAGGACACATGAAATATGTTTATGAATAACAACCTGGATTGTATTCAACAGTGTTACAAAGTAGGCCTAAACGCATTTTAAGGAGGCAGGTCCATTCTTAGTGAGTGAGATTGGAGATATTGGGGAGGATTAATCAAACATAGTGGGAAGTGGGAGGTGAAAGCTCATTTCACGTCTGCTATTTTTTCTTATAAAAACTGATTTTTATTTTTCTGGACTCAATTGTTTATAGTAATTTCATTTGCAGGAAGTGTATGTATCAGCAAAATTTATTCATGACATTAAATAATATAGAAACTACAGAAATTACAGCACTCCAAAGGTGTGTAGGGGTGCATTGCATACTGTGGATGAAGTGAATGCTTAGACTTGCGAGTTCCTGATTTCCTGGTTTTTAACAGACCTTCATAGCTTTCAGCAAATCACTTCCCCTTCTTTTTCACTTCTATTTCACATGGCATAATAATATTTAAGCACAGTGTTTCATAAAGATGTTGTGCAAACCCATTAATAAGTCCATTTGCAGGTCTTTGATTACCTTCAGTATATCAAAATGTCACTACTGAGCTTGCTGACTGCACTTGATTTCCTCAGTTCTACTCAACTTCTAAATTGTAAAATACTTAGTGGCATAACTTACGATGCAGCTAAAACTATCACCCTGAAATTCAGTTCAACACCCATCTACTACTCCTTAGAAAAAGCTATAAAGTACACAGATTGTCTTTTCTTTTCTCCAGTTATTATAAAGATTTATTTGATCTCTAGTTCTAATATCCACTGAAGGTTTTCTCTGTCAGTGTTAACTTCTTAGATCAATAAATTGTGATACTGATCTCCAGAGAAGTCAATGTCTGCCAACTATCATTGCAGTATTTACCCTTGTTGAGAAGCAGTTGTAGCAAATTAAATTGGCTTCTGTCAGTGGATGATATACAGTGGATGGTCCGTATTTTATGGTACAGTTAATGAAGGTTGAAACATAGGTCTCTTCCTGGAGAAGATCAGATTAAAGACAAGGGTTTGCAGCAAGAAAAATCCCAATTTGTGAGGTGAATTGAATACGATTTCATTTAAAGAACAGTTGCTGAAGACTGGAAGATGAGTATTGTTTTCAAAGGAACATGGTTTTAACAATGTGCATTCATATATACTTAACCTTCTGTATTTCTGGAAAAACAGGTACTAAATTCTGTAATCTGCCATTAGACAACTTACGTCATTACGTAGGTTTTTGAAACACTGTTTTGAGGCAAGTACACACAAGTGGAAGAAAACAAAACAAAAACAAGCCTGTAACTACTTTGAAACAGCTCCAGAAAGAGCTGATTTCTCTTTAACCTAGCTAAAATGATGGGAATTTGTCCTCAAGCAGGATCCTGATGCTGGATCTCCAAACAGGATGCAGAAGTGGAAAAAGATTGTTCTCTTAGACTAATTTTCTTCCTTTGCCTCATTATCAGGAAATTTCCTGATAGTTAATCACATTTTTAACATTGGTCTCCAAGGATAAATAATTAGCATTACCTAGCAGTGACTCCAGAGTACCAACCAGTTGCACAGTGAAGGTGATACATATTTGTTCTGACAAGCTCTAGAAATTAGAAGAAAACTTAAGCATAGATCATTGTAATGGAGTGATTATCAGCAAAATTCTAATAATGTCCACTTACTGGATTTTACAGCCTTCTCCAAATTAAAAAAACGGCCTAAAAGCGCTGAAAGAAAAGCTCACAGGATTGTTCATGACATGGGCAAGATGGTGTTTTCTCAACTGTTGTTCTGAGAAATATTTGAATGGCTTGGTGTTCAGACATTTTAAAAATGGAGTTTAGGTGATTAAAGCTTTGCAAATTCTCTGCCTTCCAGAACACTCAGAGGTTTCCAGTGACACAGAGAAAAGGCTCAGTATACAAAACCCAGCTGTGGCATCACTGTGCATAAAAAACACATTAAAAAATGTAATAGTTGCACAGCAAAGTACTATAACATTGGGAGAGGTCCTAATTTTGCCAAATATGTATAATTATGGTACAAGTTATGTTTAACATCTACTACAACTTATGAAGTATGACTATATCCCAATGGTGTAGCATCTTCTGGTTAAATTATAACTAGAATCTATCAACTTTAAGCCAGACTTAAAGTAAGCGTCTGCTTTTATGAGAACAGAGTTGGTTTAAGCAACGTCAAATAAAAGGTCCTCACTGGGCAAGCTTTAGACTGCAAAGTGTGATTATGACAAATACCCTGTGGACAGTAAATTTAGGAGGGAGGTGTGATGTTGTTTGAAATTGTTAATATGTCCCTTCAGGAGGGAAAGCAGACAACACCTCTCAAAGCAGTGATTAGTTTGGAAGGGTTTTTTTAATAGCTTGAGAAACAACCCTTTTGGTACTGTCTCGCTCAATTCTCCGCTATAATAAGCTGTGTTAGCACCACTGGATTTAATTAATTTACACTGGCAGAGATGCTACTCTGCATTCCTTAGAGAGAAAAATTAGAGTGTAGAGTGGAAGTTGTTGGAGGGGCTACTGAGGGTATGTATACATGGACAGCTGTAGCCAGGCTCTTCTGCCAGTGCTTCTGCCTGGCCAGACTCAAACCATTTGCAGTCCAGAAGCTGTTTATTCACGGTGCCCCTGCTAATATACTCCACCTCTCTGCAGCCTTTGTAATTCAGGCATGGTGCCACATCATTGTGACATCCAGACCTGTGCTGGCTCGTGTCCGGCTGTCATAGAATAGTGGATGTTTTTCTGAGGCCATTGTGTGGATGTGCCCTGAGATGTTTTGTCAAAGCAGCTTTGGCATCCTCAGTGCTGTCTGACCTTTCTTAGATTCTAGCTATCACTGCAGAACTTGCAGCTCATGTAGCATACAGATTCCAATCTGCTTTGCAGATTTTCATACTGTTTCAATGCTTAAAAGATTGGACTGCATTCCTGCACACTTCTAATTGCAAATTAGGGTGCTTGATTTGGTTTGTAACGCAGCTACCTGATTTTTTTCCCCTCTTAGTTTTTTTTCTGTTCTGTGTGAATTAAAAGGCAAATTGTCCTCAGCTGAACTGTTGGCTTTTAAGACAGAATGTTCTCACAGAGGAGGTCTCCAGTTTTGTCTGCACTTTGAGTTTAATGTTTCACTTCTTTTTGGTAAATATTATCAGCCAGTTTCCTTGATGGTCAAGTGCAGGAGTCCATGTTAAAGTTTATAATGTTTCTGAATACCAGAGCAATGGATTCAAGAAAGATAGTGGCTTTCTGATGTGTCATAATCTCCCTTATTCCTCAACAACTTCTCTGTGTTCCGTGGGTATAAACTACTTGTCTCTCTCTCTTACAAAGTAATTACCATGGCCCCCTCCTTTCTCCTCTGCTTTCATCCCTTTTATTTAGCAAGTAACTGTTGTATTTTCTTTCAGGTATGGTATAACTGATACGTATCTAATTAAACTCAGTGGTTTTCTCAGTATGTGTTAACTTTGAAGTTTATTTCAGGTCTCACATAGGGATTTCATACCCAAAATTTTGTTTCTGTTTTCATCCTGTACCAGCTGGTTGAACAAAACACAGTATCTCTGCATAAAAATCTTTTGATTAATGAACTGTTAGAACTTAATGGGTGGAGCATTATTCTTCACTTGCAGAATTTGGGCTTATTGAAGGGGATGTGAAACCAGATATCTGATTAGTTACTTGCATAAGTTGAATTCATTAAGTCATTCTGCGTTGCAATGCCACAGTGTAAAACTGAAAAGAACTTCTAGCCCATGTAAACTTCTTTTTTTTTTATATTCTCCATCACATCTTTTCTGGTTTAGTGTTGTTATTGGTGGTGGATTTTTTAATTTTAGCACATAAGGACTTACTTTCCAAGTAGCATCTGTTCTAGTTTTCTCAGAACAGTCTTAATATTATTATTTGTGTATTTTTTTAAATCCAGATTTTGTTCTTCTGGTATTATTACTATTCCAAATTATCAAGAGTTTCCACACTTCTCTGTCACATCTGTCAAAACACTGACCATGCTAACCAACAGGTTATTGAAATATTACCTAAAAGAGAGCGGGTTTTAGATCAATCTTTCAGGCATTCTGACTGGATAGGTCTATTGAAGTATACTGACTTATTTCATGGTTAACTTTGCTGTACACTATTTTTTTTCATATATTAGTCTCATTTGTAAGATCTATTGACTCATGTGAAAGTGATCTTTTTTTAAACTTTGATCCAAATACTTTCCTGCACTATATTGCTTTCCTATTAATTTTGCCTTCTAACTTTACTACTGGACCATCTAAAAAATAATAAGAATAAAGCCAGTAGTGAAATATTTTTTTACTAATTAAAGGTAAATACATTACAGATTACAGTTGCTTTTCAATTCTATTGGATTTTCAGTATTGGTTTTGAGCTCCCCCCCTCCCTCCCCCGCCCCACAGTGTAAAAAGATGTCTGTATAACTTGACTGGAAATGCAAACTCCTGTGTGCTTTTCTTTCAGAGTACAGACATGAGTCCAGCTAGTAGCACCACCTCACTCCCTGTTAGTCCCCTTCCTGAGGAGCCATTATTTTTCAAGGTACAGTTAATTAATTTCATAATAAATATTTAATATTAATTTTGGCTTATCATGTTATCTGGTGTACTATGAAATGCTATTATTACTGCTTTGTTTTCTTTAAACAAGTGTGATATCAGCAGTTGTTCTTATATATATACCATGCAGTTTTCAAGAAATATCTAGAATAAACCATTATTGGTTTTGAGAGGATTATTTTTGCAGCAGACTAGAAGTATATATCATTATTTATAAGAACATGTTTATTTCCATCTCATCTGCTGGTGATACATTTTGACATGTGAATTCCTGTGTATATGAGTATATATATATCAGATTTCTCTTTATATTGCATTTCAAGTACATGCTTTAGTGAAACAATGGTTTGTTACTGCAAAGATACAGGAGACATTAAAGATATATCAAGGAGCAATTTTGGCATAAATCCAGTGTAACCCACAGACCTGTCATTCTGGTTAATTTTAATAATAAATAATGGGACAACATCTGAAAATTCATAAGGTTTAAGTTGTGAGGGACAAGTGGCCCTGTGTCACTTTTTCACCTGACTTCATGGTATCCAGCCCTGGGACACAGAATGGCCCTAGACACAGCCCAGCTCTTGGAAGAGGTCTCCTGAGGCCACCCAGGTATTCAGAGCAGTGCTGCTGCTGCAAGCAAAGCAGTCACCTTGCCAGTTGTTTCCTGAGACAAGGAAGAGGGAACTTGGGTTTTCAGCACCATTGTATCAAACGTGTTATAATATAGACAAAGTTGAACTCACAGTAACATCCTTTTTAAAATTTCCTCTTTCCTCAGTAAATTTCTGCCTACTGTATGAAAACAACTAGTTGCTTCAGTTGTGTTTTCAGTTGCTTTGTGATGCTACTGAGTTAAACCTGAGGAAGTAGAGTTAATGAAGTCTGACGATTTAAAGTTTGCGTCTCTTCGGCACATGCCTCCAGTGCAGGAAATATGCCTCCTTCAGGCTCCAATGCCTCCTTCAGACCTAGACAACCCCATTAATTTTTTTTTCTTTCTTTTTCGCATATTTTGTATGTCTGTACAAGGGTACAACTCCCTACAGTTCATATTCAGCTAGCTAGCTAGATCATTCCTGTTGCTAGAATGGTTAAAGACTGTGTTTGCTCAGTGGTTTCATCAGTGGAGGGACAGATGGGATATCAATTTTCAGCTATTCACTGATTCTCATTCCTGTTTTGGGGTTTAATGTGTTCAGTACCCCTAGCTCTCACGTCAGGGTTGGCTGAAATTGAGCAACCTTGTGCGAAGATACTAAAGCACACAAGTCTTTTTTTCCTTGGGAAACCACATTAAAAGCACATTGGAATCTATTCAATGTTGTAAGGCAGATTTGGTAGTTATTGTTTCTCCCTGTTCCTGGGAAATCACAAAGATACATCACATACAAAGAAATAAGCTGCTCACCTCAGATAAAGATGTGAGAAGTAAGAAAATCTAACTTGAAATAAGTTACAAGGAACTCTCATATTAAATTCTCAGCTGAGGTGAGCATACACTGCTCTGTTTGCATCAGGAGTACTCTGACAAATACACCATAATACCTTTATTTTTAAAGGAAATGGTGCTTACGTAGCTCAAAATGGTTTGTAAATGACTTCTTTGAAGTGAAATAGTTGCTCTAATAAAAAAATGAAGGTAATTCTTCATATGAAAAGTCTCCTTCCTTTATACTTTGTAGTAGAAAATGGTAAAAGAAACTGAAAAAAATGGGCAGGAAGCATTATTTAATCTTTCTTTCATTTTCAGTCAATTTTCAAAATGGGAAACATTTTCATTTGGAATTCAAGTACAATGGAGGCCAGACCAGGAAAAAGTCAAATACATCTCACAGCCAATGCCCTTAAGTAGAAATAAAAGTAATATAAAATGTAAGTTTCTGCTATTTCTCCCTGACTTGCTCCAAGAGGGAGCAATATTTTCTCAGCAGTAATGTGAATGACTAGTTTTACAAGCCATAACCCTCTCCAAATACTGTCAGTCTATAATATTGGCTTTTGATGATCGGATGATGCATTTCCCATAGCAACATGATAATAACCATTCCCACCTCCTTGCTGTAGAAATGAAGATTGAAAAAGAAATTCCATTCTCTGGTTGTGAAAACACAGGTGTAACGAAGCAGGGCAGTATAAATGCTGTGTCTCTTCGGGATAGTTGAAGATCTCTGAGCTAATGAGCTTTTATATTAGACTGTGAAATGAAACCAAGCCACTGTTCTCACTTGTACCTGGTTTTATGCCAAGAATGAGAACTGTCCTTTCTTGGATTTTATCGATTTATCTTCAAAAGAAAGTCTGCATTTCTGCTTAAAGATAGAATGCAAATCGTGTCATCATACTCTTATTACATCCAACTTCATCAAGGCAGATGCCTGTCATTTGTAATCTCACAGGATATGTGATCTATAAATATGAAGGAGGACTTAGGATTATTTAAAAACATTTTAAGTTTTTGAAATCTAAGGAAAGTCAGAAGCAAGACTCCCATGTGAGTGCTTACATGTTGTATCTCTACTCTGGTAACACTGAATTCAACTACCTTTTTTGTAATATATTGAGCATGCTGTGATACGCAGCACTGCCAGAAAGATCCAAATCATGTGAGACCGTACTCAGGAATATGAATAAGGCATTTGACGCTGTTTCCCACAGCATTTTGCTGGAGAAGCTGGCGGCTCAAGGCTTAGAAAGGTAGACTCTTTGCTGGGGTAGAAACTGGTTGGATGGCCGAGCCCAGAGAGTGGTGGTAAATGGAGTCAAATCCAGTTGGCAACCGGTCACAAGTGGTGTCCCTCAGGGCTCAGTTTTGGGACCAGTCTTGTTTAATATCTCTATCAATTACCTAGATGAGGGGATCAAATGCATCCTCAGTAAATTTGTAGATGACATGAAATTAAGTGGGAGTGTCGATCTGCTTGAGCGTAGGAAAGCTCTGCAGAGAGATTTGGACAGGCTGGAGTGATGGGCTGGGGTCAATTGTATGAGGTTTAACAAAGCCAAGTGCTAGGTCATGCACTTTGGTCACAGCAACCTCCTGCAATGCTACAGGCTTGGGGAGGAGTGGCTGGAAAGCTGCCTGGTGGAAAAGGACCTGGGAGTGTTGGTCAACAGCCGACTGAACATGAACCAACAGTGTGCCTAGGTGGCCAAGAAGGCCAAGGGCATCCTGGCCTGTATCAGAAATGGTGTGACCAGCAGGAGTAGGGAGGTGATTGTGCCCCTGTACTCGGCACTCGTGAGACTGCACCTTGAGTACTGTGTCCAGTTTTGGGCACCACAGTACAAGAAGGACGTTGAGGTGCTGGAGCAGGTCCAGAGAAGGGCAATGAAGTTGGTGAGGGGTCTGGAAGGCATGCCTTATGAAGAGCGGCTGAGGGAACTGGGGCTGTTTAGTCTAGAGAAGAGGGGACTGAGAGGAGACCTTATTGCTCTCTACAACTACCTAAAAGGAGGTTGTAGCGACGGTGGTGTTGATCTCTTCTCCCAAATTACTAATGATAGAATGAGAGGAAATGGCCTCAAGTTGCGTCAGGAGAGGTTTAGATTAGATATTAGGAAGAAATTCTTTACTGAGAGAGTGGTTGGGCACTGGCACAGACTGCCCAGGGAGGTGTTTAAAGACAAGTAGATGTAGCACTTGAGGCTATGGTCCAGTGGCTAGAGAGATGTTAGGATGAAAGTTGGACTTGATGATCCTGGTGGTCCTTTCCAACCATAATGACTCCATGATTCTATGATTTGGAGGAAAGCCTTTTCCAGTACAGCAAGTCCACCTGGGTCCACCTGGGTCCATTGGATACTACTATTTTAATGGATTCATTATGTTTTATTTATGTTAAGACAGTAGCCTTAAATGAGTGTCAGTGATTCCTAGCAAAAGGAGTAGAAAACAATTGAGTAGGGTAGTAGAAAACAATTAAGGGTAGTCAACTCCAGTGCTATTCAGTCCTAAATGCAACCCTGAGAAAATGAAAATGTAAATGTCTCATTAATGCCATTCAGCAACTTTCACTCAATAACTGTTGTAAATAGTGAAATAGCAATGGAATTTGTTTTTGCTTGAGGAAAAAGCAACTCTGCATGGTAGTCAGAAGTATAAACTATTTTTTGTGTGTCTTCGGGTTTCCTTTCTCCTGTGGAGTGAGCGACGGAGATGCATTTGGAGCAGTCTTCCCTTAGTTGTGCTCTTCAGAAGCTTTGAAAAAAATCCTGTTCAGACATGTATGCAGACAGTGCACTTTTGAAAAGCTTTTGTAAACCAATTTTAGATGACACACTCAGAGGCATTTCTTTTTGGTGAGAATTATTTTAATGTCAAATTCCAGCTTTCAATCCTCTACTGTTTTCCGTGTTTAAAGTTATTTTAAATAGCAAGATCTTTTTTCATAATATGAGAAAAGTTTATTTCTTGTCTCATGAAAGAGCATCTTCTTTGTTGGTGGTTTTGCTCTTAAACTTTTCTGTAGGGAGGATCTTCCTTTGAACAGAAGTTTATCCTTCTGTCCTTGTATAATATTTCTTGAAGAATTAGAGCCTTATCTCAGGGAAAAAAGTTATGTCACAGCTGAAAAATTTCAGAATTAAAAATCTGAAATACAACAGAGCAGAATTATATTTGTCATGCAACCTTAACTCAAGTGTTATTCTATGTTATAATAGCAAAAGTGTAGCTGGCTCTAATGTGAATGACTTTTAATTATGACTACTTATAGCTATGCTCGTAAGCTGTAATTAAAAATAATCTTGCCTTTCATTTAGGAGAACAGTGAAGGAGGCAGTATTTCTGAAAGGTCAACTTATCAAGCAATGTCTCATCCATTTTTTAGAATCTGTTCCTTTCTCCTACTCATTATACTGTGCTTTATTATAATAGTATTTTATTATTTTTAAAATTATTCTAAAATACAGTGACACGGACTTTTAAGAAGGGATCTATGACAGCCATTTAGAACATAAGATATCTAATATTACCTAATTATACATTATTTGTTATAATGACCACTACTCTGGCTGGTTATTAGCCACAACCAAGTTGTAAATAGTACCTGTAACAGTAATTTAGTATAGCAATGTTTAATTGCATTTCAATTCCACGATTAATCTCAACTATGCTTTACTAATTGGCAGTAAAAATCCTTACATACTTTTCTTCCTGCTTTGAGGGAGCTGAGAATTTCCTTCAGCATTTATTATCTGTGTTCTGACTTGTGTAATTAATACTCTTGATGTTAATTCCCTCAGTAAGAAATGGAAGTGCCAGCATAAGTAGCAAAAGCTAACAGTGCTTAGCAGTGTTACCGTTGTTGTAGGTCTAATAAGGTATAGATCTATATACTGAATTAGGTCTGTACTAATAGTTCTGCCATTCATCCTGCAGCTCTACAGGCTCTGTTAAATGCAAATTTTTGCAGTCACTAATGGGCATGACTCGGGCAGCTCATGACATTTGTGCATACAGTGTTAACAAGAGACAAATTTTCCATCTGGTCAATAATGACATTAATAGTTTTACTGCAGATGTTTGGAAAAATCAATGTGACAGTCACAATGATGATCGCTGGTTGGCCAAGGTCACTTACCTTTGAGAATGTGACTTTACATATCTAGCCAAAGAAATGAGGTCTTGTCCTAACATAGTCAGCAACAATGGCAACAAATTGGGCCTGTGCTTCAAAAAGCTTCTCATGCTAATTGACACACAGCCAGCCTATTTACCCTCTCCTCCTTAAATGCACTTTTCCAATATTTTAAATATTTGCTGGCACTTCTTTGAAAAAGACCACTTCAATGTATTGTTTCTTTTTGTTTTCATAACAGACTCTGAAATAATCACATAGATATTATGACCTATGGGCAGATAAGGTTAGGGTTCAGTGATGCTATTTCATGGGCTGAAGGCCTCATTAGCTCTTGTCCCTCTCATTCCACCTTCCACCTGAATTTCTGCTTCCACTTTGAAGTCTCTGTGGTTTTTGTTTGTTGCAGAAATATTTTTGGTATTTCTACTGAAGTGAACAGAGTTATAGAAGTATGACTTGCTCAACCCCACCTCTCTTAATCTGGCACTCCATCTTATTTTAAACCAGTCTCCCATCATTCTTCAGTGGTTTAATCGATTCCTCCCACTTCTTATTTCTTATATCAGTACTCACTTTCTCTATGACTCCCTATGTCTTGCTGCTGTAGCACAGACTTTCAAGTCACATCATCACAGTGGCTTTCTGCTTTCAATTTTGTAATTTCTGAGAAAAGACTTAGACATCCAATTTGTTTCACAGTCTTTAACACTGCAGTATATAAGACCTACAAAATCACTGAATTTATTCTGAAGATAGGAGTGAGAAGTATTGTGGGTCCTGTTGCAAGAAGCATCTATGCATCTATTCACTCTCTTTTCCTTTTTCTTTGTGCACATTCTTCGAAAGGAACAGGACTCTGCCAGCAAGTCTGAGTAGAACCACATCACCTGTTTCATGAGGAATATTTGCATTAGCTCATCCAGCAGGGTGTGGATGTGCCTGTGAAATTCTCCTCCTAAGCTTTGACTGATATGAAATAGAGTGAAAATAATGTCATCAAAATAGAGCTTAATGGAAGGGGTTTTTTTCTTTTTTTAATATATATATACTTGACCAGTTTTCCCCTAACCTAATAATTTCTTTCGGGTCTTAGTTTATCCTGGCCTGTGAATAGAGTCTGGAAATCAAGTTGTCTCTCCCCCAGCGGTGTTCTCTGTCTGCCATTGATTCTGACTCCTTGCTTTTGTTGAAAAAACACTACAGCCAAATTTGAACACGTCTTTATGTGCCTTGTGTGTGTCCATTTAAAAAGGTGTCCTGCAGGTTTTGAAAGAAGGAGATACAGAAGATAATGGAGCTACTGTATAATCTAAAATTATTGCTATACAATTTTAGGAGTACCGTATGTGAGTTATCATTCAGGTAATGTTACTGGTTAGCTTCTTCGGGTTATTAGACTTCTCTACAATAAGGTATATGCTTTAGTTCTCTTAATGGAAATTGGGTGAGCAAGAAAAAACAAATAGACTAAATAAGCAATCTCCCAGGGCAGAGCAAAGACCTGGGCAGAAGACTGCCTCCAGGGCTGGCTAGTGCCACTCATTAACCAATCTGAGTGTAATGAAGTCTTAAAAACCAGACTTTAGAAGAGAGTGAGCATCAAGAACCCCTCAATGGATATTATTTTCCAAATTATTGATTTATAGTTAAGGAAGAATTTGTCACCCATACAAAAGTTGTCTTGAGTGCCTGTGAGTAATGTATACCTGCTAGGCTTCATGTATGGAGAAGGCAGACAAGTATTTACACATTCTGAACACAAGATGGCATTTCCTGAAATCACTATTGCCTTCAGGGCTTGCAGCTCACAATGCGGTCTGAGAACAAAATACTTCAAGAGAGGTAATAGCCCTAATGATCCCCAAAATGTGGGATCATTCAAAGAAAACTTGTGTAAGCTCAGAAGTATAATTGTCCTGGTACAAGATTTAGCTCCCTACCTTTAAAAAAAAAATAAAATTGCAGGGAGGGTACAACGTGTAATTTCCTAGTATCACTGATGTAACTACTGAAAGAATCAGGAATGAGACTGGGAACTACACCTGTATAGCCTGATTTCTTTCTGCCTCTGTGCCTTGGTCATTGCTGCCTGCCTTTCCCAAATTTTATGAACATGCATCCTTTTTTCTTTTAGTACATTTTCCCTAATTTGTTGAAACTGTCTTCATAGAAGGAGGGTTAGTTCAATATTTCAAAATTGCAAGTCATTGGCTTAGGCAAAATTGATTCATTTAATGTTATAAATTCAGTTATTTTCTCAGTGAGCTACATACAGAAAAAGGATGAATGTTTATCTTCCTAAAATCTCCAAAAGCAACCAGAAACAAAGGTGGCACTTCCACCAAAGGCATAGGAAAGGATCATAATTAGTTTTTTTCAGTTAACAGAGTTTCCAGCATAATTTAAAAAGTAATATAATTGATACTACAAGGGTAAATATTAGGTTCATTCAGGTTCCTTCCCTCAGGCAGACACATGATCGTACAATGAATTTATACCTGCAGGGTGAGTTTTTCCTGCTAAATACTCTATATCTAAGATTAAAAAGTCATAAAACCTGTAGCATTACAGGTTGCTAAAAACATGTTATCACTAAGACTATGAAAAAAAAATCCGTGGGAGAATCCTGATACCCCCAGTAAGAGCATGTCATCCTAAATTCTTCATCCTAATCATCTCAATACATATAGTAAATTCTCTTAATTTCCCTTAGCTAGGAACTGATAGGCATAAGTAAATCTGGGGGAGGACATCAGCATTTAGAAAATATGATGAACATTCATTTAGTGAGCAGAATTATTCCAAGGGGTTCAGAGTGATAATGCTCTCCTAGAGTGTAAACAGGCAGATACTTTACTGAGCATTTTAGACAGCCATTAAGGATGGTAGAATATATTCTGTTAATTTTCATCACCTGAATTTAAAGGCAAGGTTTAATTGCTGCAACACAGACACCTTGTGTCAATTAAGAAATCCACCTGTTGCCTGCCTTTCCTTTTGCAGCTTCTCTAGCAGAGTAGAGAAAGTACTGAGAGGGGCTGGTTGCTGCTTTGCTGTAGTTGGATTTTTGTTATATTCCCGATTTTTAATTTTTTAAAATTTTCTTTCTCCTGTCCTTTGAGTGTGTCTCCTGGTTGTTCTATATCTCTTGGTAAGTTATGGTCTCCCTTGCAAGCCATGTGCTTATACTGGGCTATTTGATTTTGCTGAGAAAACTGGCTTGTCTGTGAGGCTTTGATTGTGTGATACAACTGGACTAGGTGGCTTACAATGTTTGAATGGTACTTTCCAAGTGCTGTTCCTCTTCCCACCAACCTTTGCATAGTTGCTTAATGTTAAAGCTAGTTCCGTGTGGGGAAAAAATAAATTCCCTGTATTTAAATATTAGAAGTATAACACAGTTATAGTATTACTGGGACAAGTTGGTTTTGAAAAGTATGATGTACTCTGATTTTAAGAGCCATTGTATCTGCATTGCATTTACTCTCTGCTCTTTTCCTTCCTTGCAGTACATTTTAGTACGCTGACGATTGGTAATGAAATATATTTGTGATTAAGGTGACCTTTTCATGCCTCATCATTTTTTTCAAGAATGATTAAGCTGTCTTTTACCTCTCTTTTACACAAACTTGTAAAAAACAGGACAAGTCAAATAGCATCTTTGTTTGTTTGTTGAAGCGTTTTTAAATGTGGCTGAATGATTTGTGTCTTAATAGTAGTCTGGGAAAGTTATGCCTCATTGCATGTGTAGAATAAGAAATCTATTTATTCAGGCTTCTTCATTTATCAGAGATTAATAGGAGTTGTGAAAGGTATTGGGCATAGAGACAAGGGAAAGTGTCGGTTTTATTTATTTTTAAAATGCTGAAAACCCAGTCTCTAGGCATGTTGCATTGTTATCATAGAGAACATGTACAGGAAAATGCCATTTCTATTTCAAGTAGCTTACAGGTAACTGTGACAATTAAAAAAAAGATATTTTTATATAATATACATTTCTAAACACTTCTTCAAAAAACAGTTGTGGATATGATTCACTTACAAATTGCTGTTTTAAAAAAAAAGAAAAAAGAGAAAAAGAGCACTGCCTTTGTGGTTAATGAGTTGATAATGGGAGTGTAGGGGAAGCCCATAAACAGAATTAGTCACTTGATTCTGACCAAGTGAATAATGAACAAAATAGTCAGCAGATTCTCTGACAGTAATTCAGAAATGAATCAAGGAAGAAACTTCTTTTTTAGATTCTTTTTCTTAGATTTGATATCTTCAAGCAAGGATTAATGCTATAGATGAGCAGGAATAACACCATTTTAATTTGGATAACATTTTCTAAGTGTTTTAAACTTACACTGCTATGGGTAGCCTCGTAATAGATTTTAGCATTTTAAACAGGAGTTCTGAAACATTAAATTAAGGCTTGTGAGGGCATAGTGGAAAAAAAAGTTCTTTAGGTATATGACAGATCATGTATATGTCTGATTCCCATATCCATATCTGTAAAACTTGATGTTTCTTTGTTCTCATAAAATCCAGCTTTCCTTTGCAAAAAAATGGTCATTTCACTTCATAGGATCTGGCTTTGTAGTTAATTCCTAACCACTTTTGATATTCATATGAGCAGAGAACCTGGAATATTTATGTCCAAATAATTGCAGGCTTTTGTGGGATTAAGATTAGCAAGGACATTGTAGATCAGGATATATGAACAATAAATGGATAGGTATCCTTAAGTACAGAACTGAGGATTTGAAATGGGATAGGAGAAATACTTTTCCATTGATCCTAAGTTGTTCAGTTTCTAGACAGCAGATAATAAAGCTCATCGCTGTCAGCAGCATGGTTGCTCTTTGTTAGGAACTGGAAATGACAGGGAACTCCTCTCCTCCCAGCCAGTTCTTTACTCTTGTAGTACTTAATCTCAGCAGTATTGTATAGTCCCAATCTTAAAGAAAGTCACTTTAGAACCATCTTCTCCTCCCCTAATGGTCCTGTTCCTCTGGTGTCTGATTATCTCCATTATTTACATTATCATTACATTTCTGGATGCCATCAGTAACCAAAAAGTGAATGGACACACAAGATTGATTGATTGATTGATTTTTTATTTTATTTTATTTTTTTTGTCTCGTGGTGGCAGGATCCTTCTAAAACAAGAGTGAAGCTTCATATGTGAAAGGGAGAAGCACATAATGCTCCACATGATTATACAGAGCAAATCTTTGTTTCCAGTGCTTTTAGCAAGATGCCTAAAGAGCCCATTTATTTCAATAAATCAGTAAATATAAATAAAGTTATCTAAAACTGAACAAAGGAAGGCTGCATCTGAGGAATATAGAGTTATTTGCAAGGCTAATTAAATATCAAATTTTTACAAGCAACATCAAACAAACTGCTGAAGATATTCCTTTAACTTTCACTAAAATACCTAGAGCCTCACGTCTTTCACAGGCTGCTATGTCTGTGTCAAATTTAAAATGCCTAGGAAACATGCACTAACTGAATCTGCAGCGCAAATTATGTATCTTATAAAAATAGATGCACTAAAAGCATGAAAAAAAGACAAATAGGAAGAAAACTGGTGACCGTGAAATTTTAAAGTAGTTAATTTAGGAGTTTCACACACAAGTTACCATTTTTTTAAGTAATATGAGTGAAAAATTTTAAAGATCAGATCTTGTTTCCATGCTGGTATTGCAGTTGTGAAGTAGGATGAGTTAGGATACTATTTGAGAAGGGAACTAGGAAAACAGTTGTTGACTTACTGTTTGAGTGATTGCTTAGATTACTAGAAGTCAATTTTGTTTGATCAAATTTTCAATCCATTTGGACATAAATTAAGCATTCCTGTATTTGCAGGCTCAATAGGCGAGCATCGTTCTGCAAGCAGTTCTGGATGTGCATTTGCGGCTATGTCTGTAGGGTGCTCTGCTCACTGAACAGCACCAAGAGGAAGGATTGTGTGTAAAGGAAAGGAGTTTGTTGAACCTGACCACTTGAATGCTAGTTGTCATGTCAATACAGAATTTAATTTGGGTGAGAAGTGGTTTTCCTGTCCTATGGAAATGTCAAACATTTCTGGACATTCTCATGCTCTGAAACAAGCAGATCGTATGTCGTGTCATTCAGCCACCCCTAGTTATAAACAGCAAAGCCTTTGGTGGTGATAGTAAGGTATTTGTCATAATTAGTAATGACCAGAATGGTACCTGTGGCTTCTTGGTATCTTCATTATTTTGTTTATGCTCTGATATTTTATTGAGGATACTCCTTCAATTGAAAGTTTGTGTATTTGATGTTTATTACCATGCTTATAAACATTTTGAATGAATAATATACACAGGTCTTTAAGTTATTAATCCTTTAAGCCTTTTGCTTCAGTCTCCTCTTTCGAAAATCTTTATCCTCTCTCCCTCTGCAACCACAGAATGGTTGATTCCAGTACTCTTCATCTGATTTCCATAATCATTCTTAGTGATGCATGAAGATAGATGCAAATTTGTTAGCAAAATGATAATTTCTTATGTCAAGAAAAAAAAAGCAGAAATATCTGTCCATAAATTGAAACAACAGTATTATTGAGCTTAATCTATTTTATAAAATAGTACGCACCTCTTAGACAGAAAGAGGTCCTTAGAGTAAATGAAATTGAAACTGGGGGAAAAATTAACAAATGTTGTGGAGCTGAAACAACAGTTATAGATCAGTACTGCAATCATGTAAATGCTACTTGTATCATCTAGATATCTTCAGCATGCAAATTTGAGGGGACTGATCATCATAAGTATTAATTACTTTTGAGGTACCAAGGCTCTTGCAAACACTAATCCTCGCAACACTCCCTTTAAGGTGAACAGGCGTTGTTATCTTCCTTTCACAGAAACAAGCTTGTGGCATTTCCACTGTTTTGGTGATACTGCACTCTATCCTGGTCTCATACTGGGGCACTTATTCTGCTTTTCCTAGTTTGTATTTCCAGCTGTTAGTTATTCCTCACTGATCTGTGGCTCACTCAAAGGGCTGATCTTCCCACCCTTTACAACTCCTTTGCTGCCCAAACTGAGGAGCAAAGCCCACTCTGCAAACAGATATCCCCATTCACAATTGCATATAGGAAATTATATGTATTTTAAGATAACTTTGAATTCAATATAGCATTAAACAGAGAAGTAATTGGTACTATGTGATGCATCAGTTCTCTATATAATAGTATAATATAATAATTCTTTGTATATTCTCTGTATAATGTAATAATTCTTTGCTTATAGGAATGGAAGGATAGCTTGAAAAATCTATTTTTCATGTTTCCATCATATTATTTGATTGAAAATGTAGAGTGTTAAACATGCTTTTGTACAGTTCTTTTTATTATTTTTATTTACACTGTTCTTTCCATGTCATATGGAAGCGAGTTTAATTTTTCTGTTGTATGTTATTTCCCTTCGGGGAGTCTGTGGTCAGTCTTACAAGGGCTCTAAGTGTGGAAATACAAGGGATGGGAATTTGCTAAAAAAATTTAGTCACTGTTGTGCCACAAGGAGATGAGGTATAAGTGTTCCTTCTCTAATCCCTTCTCTAATATTTTCATAAACTTCTTTTCTGGTTGTTAGAAATCATAACTGCTCACCTGTTCATAGGAATGTCTTGCACACCTCTGTGAATCATTCAAAGTAATAGTTCACGCCAGCTTCATGATGCAGTTGGCTTAAAAGAGTACTCCCAGAATGGTCCCAAAAGGCAAAACTAACTGAAGTGCATGCATCACCAGGGAACAGGTTAAGTTAAATTAGCTTATGATTTAAATTGAATGACATGTTCCTTTATGACATATCTTGGAGGTTGCTATTTGGTAGTCCAGTTGCAGCAGTTTCATCCTTTCGAGTTGTATTGGCAGGGTGAAAAATGTAACTAAATATGATGTTGTGAACTGGAGTGCAGCTGGTCACTTTGTCAGGTGCGTGTACACCTCAGACTGTATGTAATTTGTCAGGAGAAAGGTAAGAAAGATATGACTGCAAACAAAGGTGGCTTTTATTGTCAGTGTGAACCTTATGACAGAGAAACAAGTTGTCAAGGATCAGTGATTTCACTTAAGTCAAACAAAAGAGTAGAAGCAAATGAAGCACCTGCTCTATGTGTTTGGAGAGCTTGGTATGGTGATTTTATAGGAACTTGCTTGCCAGATATTTGAGACTTGTTATTTAGGGCTTGTTATTTTATGCAACAAGAGCCAAAGAAAGTCCAAGCCCTGCAGTTCCAGTTGTTCTGGGAAGTCAATTGTGTCAGAGGTATCCGATTCAAGATGAGTGGATGGATCGGTGACTGGATGGACAGATGGATAGATAATGTCAGATAGACCACGCTGCTTCTCTCGTGTATAATGAAGGAATGATGCCTCATCAGATCCCTTCCAAAGCATACGTACACCACTGTCCTATAGTTTGGGCCAGTGATGGAAGTATTAATTGAAATTACCATTCTAATAAATGTGACTAGTTTTCTATTTTGTACCTGCATTAAATTAGTCTCAAGGCAGATTGATGTAGAATAGATACTTTTAACTTGACTTTTCTCCATTACAAAATTTAGAGTGCTGCCAGGGAAATTCATCAGAGTTCAGTGGAAAAGATATCCCTGCAGGTATGCAATATACATTAAGCTGTGCTATGCTACCTTTCAGCCATACCAGCCTGTTATCAGTTGTTTTGTTGGTTTTTTTTTTGTGGTTGAGATGTAGTTTTCATAAGATCAGCTTCAGTTTAAGAATGGTTAAAGGAAGTTACCTATGAGTCCTTTAGCTTAAGGAAGCAAAATTTCTTTAAATGAATCAAGTAACATTTTCATTCCTTGGTATGTGGATGTTAGGAGGGTGAAAAAAAAATCCCCAACTCTGTCATGCTCTGACTAACGGAACATTGTACTGTTGAGTAAAACCAAGCATTTGGCAGCATAACCAAAATGTTTACAACCAAGATATTCAGTGGAATTCACCAGTTGTTAGGTTACATCAACAGAAGCCATTTTTCTTTGCCCTGCATGAGTTCAGTTTATCAAGTACCTCTTTCTATCTGTGTTGGTTTTTTTTTTCTGTCTTGTCTAAAATAACAGCATGTTAATAATTTTGCCCTTTTGACCCAGTTTTGTCTCTGTGATATCAACTCTTGCAGAACAAAATTATTGCACAAAATATTACATGGCAAACACTAGAAAAAAATCTTTCCTCTATAAATATTTTACTGAAAACAGTGTTCAAATGTATGTGATGTTAACCCTATTTTTCATGATTGATTTTTATACAGTATGTGATGATTCCTTTCGTACCATTTTGAAAAGATGTGAAATATATAAGCATCTTAAGATGTACTGTGTCATAACAGCTTCTTGTAGATCGACTCTTACTCCTTCCTAGTCCTTCAGGCAATTGAATTTTTAAAAGAAAGAATTTGAGGCCTTGGGTTTTTTACAGAAAGCTGATTGTATTTCCTACTGTGATTCTTCTGGCTGTCCTTTCGCCTTGTCCTCAGTGGTGTTATTAGGAGTCTCCTGCAGAGTAGATTGATCTCCACATGTTACACTGTTGTTCAGCAAAGTGAGATGCACTCAATGCTCTTGGCAAATTGTGATATCCATTTCTGATATTAAAACCATTTAGTATGAAAATTAGTAGTTACAGATACCATGGTGGTATAAACAAGGCAACAGTAATACAACATACTTAAGAGAAACATCTTACAGAAATTACTGGTATATTTAAGCTGTAAATCTAGCTGTAAAATTATTTAAAAGCACTGAGTAAGTCTGAGAGATAAAATGACTGCAAAAGAGATTTTAAAAGGTACAGACCCCTAGTCAGTTACCTGGGATTATGACAATGTTACAGCCTTAGCAAAATTCTATACTTTTAAGGATAATATTGTTTGTATGACAGCTATCATCTTGCTGTGAATAGTCAACTGAAGCTGCCAACTGACATTTTAAAGTTCAGTTAAAAAATTCACATTGTTAACTATTTCATTCTTCATCTGAAGAAGGCTACACAAGCATTAATGTATCTGCATAACTTTCTACGTATATCAACTGTTATTTACATGCCGGATGGGAGCATTATATAAGCCAAGAAAAGCTGATAGATATACTCAGATGAACAAAGTATATGGCCAATAGGAGAAAGGATGTATTGTCAAGTGATTTTAGCTAACATGATACTCAGCAGGTGTTAGGTCTAAGTTCATTTCTGATTTGTGTTTCCTATACCCTGTAGTCTCACTTGGTTAACTTGCTACCTTACTTTTCTTGTCAGGGGACTGGAGGATGTCTGTATTTAATGAATTGCAAACATTGCAAAGGATTATCAGGAAAAGTAAATACACATCATTGAGGCAACAGATTTCCTGCATCCTTGAAGCACATTAAAATGTATTTCATACCATACAGTTGGGAAACTTTTAATAATTTTTAGGCTATAGCTTATTTAAATAATTATAAGGCTACAATTATTAGACACCCACAAATTTTTTTTAAAGTTCAAGCAGTTACCAGATTTAGTCACATTTTGTGATGGTCAGAGGTCTGTGATACTCTGCTTGCTGAGCTCTATTCAACTGTGGATTCTTGGTATATGAGCAAGGATCCACAGTTCTGTAAAAAACCTATGCTGTTTTCCCACGGAGGTGGAATATGGCAGCTTTCTTCATTGGTTTTTAGAGTTGTGTGAAAAACACTGTGAGCACATAAATGTAAGGATCATGGATTGATACTGTCTATTATAATTTGAACTGAGAAGACTTGGTAATCATAAGGGAACTTGATAATCAAAAATGACTTGTTTTAACCAGAAATAGTTGTTCAGATAAGGAATGTAAAATACATCTGTAGCCAATGACCTACAGAATGAATTGTATGCTTGTCAATCTTTATTACATGCATGAAATTCTTAAGAGTATTAAAAAAAAAAAGTGACTGCAGCAAATGTATATATATAGTACAGATTGGCAGGGCTTCCACACTGTTGTGCAGGCATGGAGTTGTTGGGTGGCTTTCTCAAGGTCATAAACCACCCAGAAGGTGTGAATTTCCCTAGTTCTTTTCTTTAACAAGTTGATTATTATTCTTCTATTTAAAAAAAAAAAAAGTTTGAACATTTTCTAATTTAAAGTAACAAAAGGGAAAAGTACAGCATGGAGCTGTGACTTAATCAAACAAACAGCTCATCAGTGACAGATCCAGATCTCATGAACTTCCACTTTGCTACTTGGTTCTTCTCTGGCTTAGTGTCTTCAAGAACTTGGTATAATCTCAAGATTCCAGAAGAAGCAGTCACATTTCCAGCATCAATTCTCATCTGCTGTCACACCTATTTGTACATGAGATCCCTGTTTTAGTTTGACTCTGCTTGCTTGCATACAGGTGGCAACTGAGCTAGGGTCAAGGAAAGGGCAGGATCTGGTCTCTTGGCACAGAACTTGCTCATTCCAATAAATTATTAATTGAACTGTAAGCCCAAGACAAGTGACTAACAGTAAGTGATGGTAAGTTCTATTATTAGTCAAAAACCCCTTTCATCTTCCTTGTGTGACTAGCTAGAGCAAGAGTATCTGAATGAAACAGCTTTAAGTAAATCTGTAGGTGACAACGTTCTAGTCTGGTCAAGAACACATAAGCATCCAGCTTTGGCTAGAATATGCTCCAACAGGGAGGATAACCAATGGAGAGCAAAGATGCTAGGAATGAAGACATAATTTCTTAGATAATGGGACTTTGGTACACAAAGCTATTGTGTGCAGTGATGCATAAATTTGGGAAGAGATGAATCCCCTTGAGTTCTAGCCAGTCCTCAGAGATTAGAGGGGGTAGGGGCAGCTGGCCAATTAATGCTGTGACTATAGGTCTGACGCCATATGCACAGCCTGTCTCCTGTAGGTTCAGTTGCATTCAAAAGAAGTGGTCAGGTGCATGAGTAGGATGGTTTATTTCACGTGCAGTGTACACAGATTCTTTAAGATTGCTGGTGATAAATGCACTAAGCTGCAGAACAGCTCTGTAGATCTAAAATTATGATTGCCATCACAATCGTAATCTCTTGGGGAAAACACTCATTCTGGCTTGGGCCACAAATCTTACCAAAAGGCATCCCTTCTGGGAAGGGCGAGGAGAAAAAACCCATTCTACCCCTACAACTTGGTGCTGAATTCTCATCCACAGATTAGGTCTGAAATAGGCCCAACATTTATACTTCTATCTACTGTTGTGCAAGATGCAGGGCTGGGACTGTGGTCAAACCATTGTTAGTTGGCTTTTCAGTTGCACAAACACTGACTTCCTCGGTATCTTCTGCAAGATGCAGATAACTCCTTCAATAAACGCGAGAATGGGGTTAATGGGGCCGCACCTTGCCCCACTCCACATTCCTTGATGCCAGGACAGTGCAGACCACTGGATCTTCACTCAGCCTCCATGTCTGCTCAAGCTGACAGATGTTTATCAGCAGTGATGAGCTTTGCTACTTCAGTTGTTTGTGTCTCCTGCTTCCAACACTTGCAAAGCCCCACAAGACTTACCTGAGAAGTGTTACAGGTGGCAGGACTGGAATAGGCAGCCAGAGTTCAGCTTTGCACCACTGTCATGGAGTGATTTCAATTTAACAATAGCGTAGGAGGTAGTGGAGTGTTACGTGAGATGCCCAATGCTTTTCTGCTCAAGAAAACAGAACAATTTTTACCAAAGTCCATATAAAGTCCACATAAACAAATAAGCATTATTCTGCTTTTGGGAAGGGCCTATTCTAGAGGCAGGAGGGTGCCATTGGGAGAGCTAGCCAGCCCACACCGGGGTGAGGAGCAACCTCCTTTACCTCCCAGAGGCAGATGAGGGAGGCAGCTGGGATCTGAGGACTGGTTTGGGGAGCCCATGTTACTGTAGTGAGGGTGGCTAGCTGGCCCCCACAGGCAGTCCTGGGCCCTTGGGTAAATCTCACTGTGGATAATGAGCAGGGCTGCTCAAGGCAGGCCAGCAGAGCGGCAAAGGTATCTCCCACAGCACAGGGGTGGCTGAGAAGTGACTGTAGTTTTGTTCAGTTCTCCTTAGAAAACTGAAAAATTTTCTCTACTTGAAAAGCTACGTGGTCTTGTTTTAATCTTGGCAGAGCCTTTTGGACTGTGTGAGTTGAATGTCCTTCAGACTACTTTATGGAGTTTTTAGAAAGTTTAATATAAAGTTTATTTTACTATGAAGTTTGCTAACAGGCTCACCTGGGAACCAATTTCACCCTGATATACACCTGTATCTATGAGTGGGTATATATTTCATGCAGAAATACTTACTGTAAACATGCTGTCAATTCCTTGGCTGTTTTTTTTCTTTATTTAAGTTACATGTGCTCTTGTTGAGAGCTACATCTGTGTAGTTCTCGATGACAGCATCCTGTTCATCCTCTCTCCTTTGTTTCATGAGAGAAAAGGGCAATAAAAGTAGGGGGGAAGTAAGTAAAATGTCAATCAAAGCTTCTTAACAAGTACTTCAGAAGAAGAAACGACTGCATTTACCTGTGTATGTGTTTTGTTTGTTTGTTTTCAAAATTATCACTGGATTTTTCTTTCTGGGTGGACAAAACGGAGAAGATTGCAGGAGCAGGAATTTCCATTTGTTTTACATTTGAATTCCAAATAGTGCAGGCTTGTTCTATTTTAGTAGTTTATTTATAGAGAAAGATGGTCTTTGGTTTAAGGTACAAAAGTGAAAATCAGAGCATACTTCTGTCTCAGAAGCTGCATATCTTTCTAGAGGAGATAATGTAGGTGATTTAAATTCTATCTGCAGAACTGCCAGAGTACATTTATTCTTTTTAGTGGCATAGTGAGACTAATTTTATTAAGCCTTTGAAGTGCTCAGAAGGCAGCTGTGGTAGATGTGCAAAATATTAGTACTTGCAAATGTTTTAGACGCTAAAATACATAATAGGGTAGTGAGCATGATACTGCAGGCTGCATACTGAAAACCATGGGAGTACTAATTGGTAATAAGAATGTAAATTTCCATCAAATAGTCCTCTTTGGCATCTATGACTGTTATGAATGTTATGATTTAATTACTGCTTTTTGGCAGGTCTGAAGATGTTCCATCAACCTGTAAGATTAGATCTGGTGCGCGTGAAAGGGATGCACGATGTCTTGCATAATATAGCTATGTCGTAGTACTTTTTTTCCTATTATGAATGTAACAGAGCTTCAGAAGGACTGCCACCTTACATTACAGGAAACATGTGGGAATCACCTTGCTCTAGTTCTTTTTAATCTCATGGTTATGGTGAGATTAAAAAAAAACCTGCCTATTTGACAGTTTCAATGAAAATTAAGTTCCCTTCTAACTAGCGTTGTTCCCCTAAGGAGTAAGTTTGGATCAAAATAGCTGCTAGAAATGTAAAAAAAAATTATTTATTAAGTTTTTAGTAGTCATTTATTATATCATGTACATAAACTCTGAAATTTTAGGATAAGACTCTTTATCATTGAATTCGAAGCAACATTTCATTACCAATTTTTCTCTCTTTTCAAGTCTCTTATCATGAGAGGAAACAAACACTTCTTTCCTGTTTAACAGCTAATGAAATTGAATCTGAAATAATAATGAAAATTCCATTGAGCAAATTACTGTTTTCATCCCTCTGTTTTCCTCTCAGTCAGGTGGATGAGAGACTAGGCAGAGGGGTAAAAATGTCACATAATGGTAAGGATCACATATGGTTTCATCTTTCCAATGACTTCATCTAAAAAATACAAACATAAGAACTGGTTCTATTTGTTTTCAGTAGAAAATAAACTTAGAGCTGCTTTGCTTAGAAGTGAAAGGAAGATATAATTCTGTATGAAAAGCAAGAGTGAGACATCACTAGACAGATGGAACTGCCAGATCCATATTCAGATTCCATTACAACACTGATTTCTTGCTCCTAAATACATTAATCTTATTTCCATAGCTTTTAGTAAAGCAATTAACAATATGGAGGAAAAAAAGAAAACTTTAAATGTGTTATAATATTAAGATTATAGGTATGATGTAATGATACACCTCATAAGGCATTTCTTTTTTTAAGAACATCAAAAAGTAGCAGGAAAGCCACATGGCAAAGAGCACTAGGAGATAATCTAAATTAGCAACAGTCACCAAATGACTGGCCTGCAAGAAAGTTTGGACAGGGACAGAAGTCAAGAGTTTGCTGCTTCTCTAGCTAGTTGGCCAATCTGTATAGAAGTGGCGTGGCTTAACTGTTCAATAATACAAGTTTGACTGACTGGTATGTGATGGACTCACAGGAGCAAGCTTAGTTTTCTGATGCAAAGTTTAGTCTGTACTGGAAAGTAGCTGGTTTTCTACTGCCAGATTCCCCTCTCTCTAGGTTGTTGTATAGGGACTGGAAGAGGTGAGACTGGGCTGGGCTAGAGGACAGCTACCGCCAGAAAGTACTAGGTGTGGAGAAGGGGGCTAGTGAGAGATTGCTTACAGGAGGTCAGTGTCCCTGACAATAGTGATGTGGAGGCAGTTTTACTCTGGTAATTTCTGTGGAAAATGCCTTGGCTACATAGAAGATGGTCCTGCGATAGGAGCATGTTCATTCCGCCTGTGGTCTGTGGTAGCATGAGAAAAATACTCATGGGCAGACGGTTGAGCAGGGTTCCTGTGACCTCCCTGAGCTGCAGGTTTTCTCACTGATGGGTCTTGTAGTTACCACTGTTTTCTCTATTATTTGTAGTATGCCATCTCTACTTACTATTTGGGGAAATTATAGGTTGTCCAAAATTCACCTGAACAAACAAGTTGACTCCAGAACAGAAGCCGACCAACCCTGATCTAAGCAATCAAGGTTAAAGGAAAAATATTACTTGAAATCATAGAATGCCAGGTTGGAAGGGACCTCAAGGATCATCTAGTGCAACCTTTCAAGATAGAAAATTACAGTTTAAATGAGATGGCTCAGCACCCTGTCAAGCTGAGTCTTAAAACTGTCTAGTGTAAGGGAATCCACTACTTCCCTTGGGAGACTATTCCAATGTTTAATTGTTCTCATTGTAAAGAATTTTCTTCTGGACTCCAGTTGGAATCTCTATAAGAGCAACTTGCAACCATTCCCCCTTGTTTTTTCCCTGTGACTCCTTGTAAAAGGGAAGTCTCCTTCGTCTTGATAGCCACCCTTTATGTACTGGTACATGGTGATAAGGTCTCCCCTAGGCCTTCTTTTCTCAAGGCTGAACAATCCCAGTTTTCTCAGCCTTTCTTCATATG
>VZZY01006552.1:248520-293853 GCA_013400335.1 Eurystomus gularis | reverse complement strand
AAGGGAGTTTGCAAATAATCAAGCGCCGATGGCACTGATCGCGGCTTCCCAGAAGGAGAGGGAGCGAGCGAGAGAAACCCTCTGCTGAGATTATGTGGGATCTTGTTTAACAACACATTTCAATCAGGAGAAAAAAGGAACAGTCAACAGAAGTTGGTGAAACACTTCTGTCTTCCCCCCCCTCCTCTTTATAGAAAAGAGAGGAAGGAAAAAAAAAATAAAAAAGGCAGCTGATTGAAGCTTTGCAATTCACTGGCTGTGGGGATCATATAATTTGAGCTCATGTTTTACAATAGCATGGAAAATTCCTACCTCTCTCCCTCTCCCCAAATAAATCTTCTGTTCCCTCAAGGCATTTCACAATCTGGTTCACTGACAAAAGTTCCAATTTATTCTTTTTTTTTTTTTTTTTCATTTAGCTTGCTTGCAGTGTAAATATTTAGCGGATGCATTTAAAATAAACATACATTGTTGCTTTTAGGATTCTTTGTGTTTTTGTTGCTTTTTGTTTGTTTTTTTTTTTTAAAAAAAAGGGAACCACATCAAAGAAGGGTTTACTTTTTGCAATTGACAGCCACTACTCTCCCCCCCCCCCCCCCCTTCNCCCCCCCCCCCCCCCCTTTTTATTTTAAAAGATCCACATCTCTGGTTGATCTCTTGCTGTAGGAGCACCAACGCGACCAGCATCACTCTTGTCGGTGCATACAGGAAATCTGTAGGTGTGTAGGTGAAGCCACATTATCCGGAGCCCCCTTTGCCTGACAGGGGCTTTACAAAGCAAGGTCAGGCACCAGGTACCCATTACACAGGCAAGGAAGCTGAGACTCACGCAAAGCCTCTGGCAAAGGTGGAAACGAAACCTCGGGATGTGATCCTCTGTGATTAACTCACGTCTGGATCTGCTCGCCTGGAGCTCCTCAGAAGCGAGCAGTCTAGGACCAGACTGGTGAAGACGTACTCTCTTCGTGCCTGCTGGTACTGCTCGTCCCCAAAAACGCTGCCTCTTGCTGCTTCTGGTGCCAGCCCAGCCCTCTCCCACCGCAGGATTCGATCGCAGCAGAGCTCGACACCCAGTCGCTCCTGTTGATGTCTCGAGGAGGAGGAGGAGGAGGCAAGAAGTAACATTTATTTGGAGATTTCAGTGAGAGCCAAGCGCTCCCGCCAGCCTCGCCCCTAGTCTCGGGGTGCTCAGAGGATGCCTTCACTGGCAGATAAAGCAGGCCGGGGAGCAACATGTGTTGACCAGCCGATGGAGCAGGATGGCCATGTCTGCACTGCGGAGGACGTGGTCCCCAGACTTCTGTGGGCTCCCTTGTTCACAAGGTATCTTCAGTGTTTTGCATGATTGTTTTTTTTCCCCATTCAAAAATGCCTGAAATGACAAGAGGGCTGTCTCACGGGCCATTATCATTCTGTTTATAACATGAAGCTGAAGACACACGTTAGATGTGTCGGGGAGTGGCAGGCAGGGCAGGTGGAGGTGGCTGAGGGCGCAAAGTCGGCTGGGACAGCACTGGAGGACTGTGTACAGCAGAGGGAGCAAAATCTGCCACCGTCTCATCTCCGCTTCATTTTGAGAGTGATCCCAAGACCAACCACCACCAAACATTGGAAAGAAATGGAGCTGCCTCCAGCTGAACCACTGAGGAAGTCCAGGCCACAGTTGGAGGGCAAACAGTGCAGACGGCAGTGGGCACAGCAGATGAACTTGCTTCTCGTCCCTCTTTTATTTAGCCATGGAGGCCTCCAGGGTATGGCTCTAGGCACTGAGTTGATAACCTCACATTTTCCTGAAACATGTTTCTGGTCGTTGCAGTTATGTGCTGCTCTCTTCTGTTATGATGGAGGACATTATCTGCTTTCCAAGGCTACTGATGCTTGTGATCCCAGCCTGCCTCCTTGCCCGTGATCAGAGCAGCAGCCGTGGATCCCCGTCTCAGAGGCATGGAGAAGACACGGAAAAGTGTTGGGAGCGAGTAGAGGACAAAACCAGAGGGGAGTAGCAGGCTGCTAAAGGAACCAGCTTCGCTTCTCGTCATTGCATTTTGCTGCAGTGTGGCTCCAGGTTAGCCACATCATCCTTGCACTCCTCAGCTGTGAAATGGGGGCAGGGGTACCAGCCTCTGCTTTTTGAGACTGCACTGATGGGTTCTTCTGCCTCTCTGTTTCACCATGAGCCCTTGGGTTTGCATTAACTCCACATCCAACAAAGCTAGCATGACACAGGAGCTTAAAAGGTCAACCAAACTCACTCCCTCACAAGAAGAAGAGAGAAAGGTGTTGGCAGAGGATCTGCAGAACTCACTGTGCATGGTCTGGGCGTAGCAATGGTGTCTCCTGGCCCTGTGGCTGGCGGGTGGAGCACAGAGGGGGACGTGGGAGCAGCTAAACCTGTGTGTGACAGACAAATGCTAGAGTTGACAGGCTTCAAAGCACAGATTATTCTGCCTCCTTTAGGGGCAAGGTGCTGAACTTGATGGACTACTTGACTGGCCCACAACGACATTCCTGATTGCCTTTCAGGTTCAGTAACACCAAGGACATTACAGATTCTCCTCTGCTGATAATTCGTCAAAAGATAGGAAAATTAATGGGGATATTTTCACCAACTAGGACTATTCAGGTCTTACATATTTTTAAATATTGCTGCCAAATGAGGTCACAGCATATTTGGTAAACAAACCCCAGCCCCAACAGGTCCTGACCTCAGCTCAGATTGGCTACTAACACCCAGTGCACAGAGGAAGCTTGTGGTATGTGGGCATGAAAAGGCAACAGGGGTTCACATTCCTCCTTGGCTCACACAAGGGCCTTCTCATGAGAGTCTCCTTCGGAGAGTTCTTGGGACATGTGATTGCAGCTGGGAGGTAGATCCCTTGCTGCACTTTCCCACCACTGTGCACGGATGGGGATGCGCTCCAGAGGTGGCCCAGCTCTGAGCCTACAACGTTCTTTCCATTCTCCCCAAAACTGAGCCTCCATGCAAGGATGCCACATCCTCGGTCATCAAGGCCCCTAGGCCAGGGCCAAAGCCGTAGTGTTTTGAGACACATCAGGAGCCAGGTGCCAGCGGTGCAACCACGGCAGCCCTGGGGCGAGGCCATTCTGCAGGAGAGATCGTGGTCTGCTCTCTACATGCCTGAGACTGCCGGACCTGTCACTGAAATTTTGAATCCAGAGAGACTTTCCCACTTCAACAGACTACTTCTTCTCTTTATCCCCTTCACTCGGGAGATGGCAAGCCTGTGCTGGAGAAACACATATTAATGTCTCATCTTATGATTTTTCATTTCTTCATTTGCATATTTGAGTCTACCATAAATACACCCATAGTCTGGGTGCAAGCACATGGCTTGCTCAGCCTTGTCAAGGGAGCATTGTGTACCACCGAGGCAGCAGCATCCTCAGCTATGTCTGCTGTGGGTCCTGGGCAGTGGTGGCAGACACTAAACCGGGGGAAGGAGGGGTGGGTTTTTTACAGTGCTGGGCTGGCACTCAGCAGGGCTTGTTTCCATTTCTGCCCGGCATATGCAAATCTTAGTGGTCTTGGGCATGTCACTCACTCCATCAGAAAGGCACATAGTGTTGGACTGGCGTATCTCAGGGGGCTACTCGTAACAAGCTGAACCTATGCTCAACTGCAGTGGGAGTAGCAAGATTTACTGTTTCTTGCTGCAAATAGTGAGAGTTTGGGGTTCTTTGTCTTTTCCCTTGAAAATTAATATAGATTTTGGAGGTCCAGGTGCAAGAAGGAAGGCAGATGATTTTTAAAACATAGCTGTTGGGCATCATTCACACTTCAGGGGGTGTTGCATGAATTGACACAAGGAACCCTTTGGTCTTTCAGAGCCAGAAATGCTACAGTGGCATCACCTCCTCTTCTCTGCTGCCTCCGCCAGGCCCCAGCTTTACCAAGGACATGAGAGGGACAATGCCAGAGGTGCGCGCTGCTGAGGTGCGAATTTTTCCTCTTTGTCCCAGAGAAAGCTGAGGGGCTTTGTGACTCCCAGCTTTCTCAGCTCGTTGTCCACCCACTGAATTTTCTTCTTCAGAAAGATTGAACCTAAATAATGTGCTAATAGAAGTCTGTCAGGTACCTTAAAAACAAACAAACAAACAAAAAGCAGAAGAGAAAGGCTGTAAGCACACAGGGTGAGCACGTCTCCTTCAGCGACAACCTTTAACACCTGTTTGCCTTCATGGAAGAGCTGGAAGGCAGCATTTTGTTAGCAAGAATCAGGCACCAAATCTTCTGCATTAAGAAACACAAAATATTTCTGTAAACACCAGGGGAAGGTTTTCCAGTGAAATACGCACAGATGTTTTCTTTTTAAATGTAAATCAGTGCAGGAATGGACAGTTTAATTAAAAGCAAAATTATTAGGTAAGTGATGAGGGAATCTACTTTATTTGTTGGGTACACTCACATATTTTTACTGGTGACTCAATTGCAATTTTTAATTCCTTTCCTCTTAGTACGATCAGCTCCAAGACTAGCCACTGTGATGTGGAATATTTGGGGGAGGATTTTTCCACGGATAGCAGGAATGTCTGCTTTGTGTGCAAGTTGCGGGCGCTCAGGCAGCCTGCTATGGTATGCCCATTCCCAGCCATATGTCCCTGCTAATCGTTAGCAAACACTCGGTATAGGCTGCCTCTGTGGCATCACCTGGAGAAAATACTGTCCTTGGTGACTCGGATTTTGGGTCGCTGCTGGTGACTGAAACACTTGGGCTTGCTGCTAGCTGGGATGCTAAGGGAAAGGAGGTAGAGAATCAACTGGCTTTACACCCTGCTACTGCTCCATCGCTAGACTCAGCTCACTTCAGTACCACCTGTCCCTCCACACACAACATTTTTTGCAGGCAGATGTTTTGCAGAAGGTCGCCCCGCCCCTTCCCTCCAGTCTGCACCTCCCTCTTCATCATGACAGACTGGCTCTTAAGCACATCAGGAAACAGTCAGCACGCTGGACTGGGACCATGACTGCTTATTTTTTAATGTTCTGAGTAAAGGCCCTTATCTTTGAATGCATATGGAAAATATTCTGCATACTTGAGTGGGATTGGGGACCAATGCCCCTGTCAAGCTAAAGTTCAAAATAAACCCACAAAAACCTACAGCAAAATTATCCCGTGGACCAGTGAGGGGGACTTTATAAGAACAGGTATTTTTACTCAGTCTGAACATCAATGGCATCCTCACTACAGCTCATGTGATGCAAATGCCTCTTTTAGGGGGTAACAATTGGATTTATGGTGCATGACATACAGAGGCATGAGACTTAATTCCTGCTGTGAAACCAGGTGATGCTGATATAACTTCAGTGGCTTCAATAGGTGTACCCTGATGCAGGCAGGAGCATGGCAATGAGGAACAGGGCAGATGTTGGTAAAATGCTTTAGCTACCATGGATGGAAGAAAGGTGCGATGAAAGCGCACAGTCTGATTAGTGCCCCAGGGAAGGCAGAGATCTGGGTCACCTCATCCATGCCTACCGCTACATCTGATCACATTTCTGAACCTTTTCCCCCCATCAGGAGTATTGCTGGAATAAATGCCCTAAAAATGATGTGGCCTCTCTATTTGAGGGGTTAAACACAATTTCCCATCATCGAGCTTTTTCAGTTGGCTCAGGTATTGTTGTTAGGGTCTGGGATCCTTTTCTTCTTATTATAAAAAAAAAGAAACTTTGAAATATATAAAAAAAGTGCTTATCAGATAATGAAATTCTAGCTGTGGTCAAGTCTTTCAAAAAACCAGGGCCATGATTTAATTGGAAGTAATTATAGTCTTTTCTGAAGTATAATTTTTAGAGTATTTTTTCCCCTGACATTTGCAGTGTGGAAATTAAAAATAAAACGATGTCAGAATCACGAGATTTCAATCTGTCTTCAAACAATAACGTGGGCTAGTGTCAGAGGTTTGTCCTTGGCTGGAAGGAGGAAAAATTCACTGAACAAAATCCTCCTGGAGAAAATCGCCAAAGGCACCTAGTCATGTGCTTTCTGTGCTCAGAAATTCCTGGGAGACTCTTGCTTCCCAGAGCTCACTAGAAACTCTCCTACCTCTGCTGCAATGGGAAAGGGCACATCAGTACCTAGCTCCTGAGAGCACCACATTTGTGATGCAGGCTTTGTTAATTATTCCACTGGTAAGGCTGTATTAAGAGATATGCTTAGAGCAAGGAATAAAAAAATACCCATCCTACACAACAAAGATTAAATGCAGTCCTTATATCCTGCTGAAAATAACCCAGGGTGTGACAAAGTTATTTGCACAAATTTCCCACCCCCCCCAATATTTTCACAATTTTTGAAGGAGAAATTTTTCAAATTATCCTCTTCTAAATGTTACCTTGGTACCTCTTTGTAACTCCTTGTCTTCCTTTGATGAAGCCACCAGTGTGTTCCCTAAACTCCATCTCTGTCTTACCCAAAGTGCCATTCCCAAGTGAGGGACAGCATAAACTCAGCCTTTTTGGTGGCCAGTGGCATCAGCAGGGCCCCATGGGCAGAGCCTCAGCTGCTACCAGGCAGCACAGCTCTATGGCTACCAGTGATACTACGATGTCCACAGAAGACAGATATGCATCTCTACATACAGCCACTTGGAAGGACAGTTTGGCCCAGCCTTTCAAATGAGCTTCTCCAGATTCCGAGTCACTTCTGTAGGGAGGCATATGCGCACATGAGGAAACATCTTGCACTCCAAACCCTGTGCTTCTGGATCTGAAATTTTAGATTTAACGCCCTTTTAAAATCCATTCCTGAACACCAGTCAAAGGGAAAGGAGGAAACTATTTCAGATTAAAAGGGCAACATGTATGAAGAAAAAAAGTCACATATGAGGCAGGCTGTGATCATAGTGCTGTATAAAGTGCTGTAGAGGATTCTGTAAGGGATGCTCTGTTCTGTAAAGCATGTTGTCTTTTTGATGAGGCATTAGGTGAAGTTCTCTATCATTACAGACTCTATAGAGTTATTCACTGGCTGAGTTACAAGCCAAATTCCCACTGGGCAGTGGCTGCCTGGCCCAGTCACATACTCCTCACCGTTCAGCTTTATCCCATTCTCTACTCTCCATTCTAAGAAGACCCATTGCGTGGGTCTCACTAGCAGAGAACGGCTATGTTTGATCTCAGACATTGCTTCAGCAGCAAAGGAAGGGACTTCCCTCTACCCTTCAACCTCTGAAACAGCCTTTTCAAAGAAAGGTATCAGGAAAGTAATGTTAATTATTTTATTATACTGGAAGTTATGATAAGGGAAAAAAAAAATATACAGACTGAGGCAAAATTCTGATCAGGCCTTACCAGACAAACTCAGTGACCTTTAAAGTAATAAAACTTTCTGTGGCGCTTTGCCGAAGCTGATCATCCATACTTTGGGAATAAGTACGGATATGTTGACAGAAACCCCATGGCTTCCAACCCATGTGCTGTAGAGAGCCTCGTGGGACTTTCTGGAAAGCAACAGCTTTTCCTAAATTAAACATTTTTATGCCCCCTCCCCAAATGGCCAGAAGACTAACAGAGTTACAAAGACAAGCATACGTGTTTACCTCCATGACTTACATGTCAACAGAAAATACTTGAAATTGCAGGCAAAGTTTCCAAGAAAGCAGAGGTGAAGATTTTCTTTGCTTAGATTAAATTTCCCAGAATCTTCAAGCAATCCTTCTGTGCCTTTGCACCACTCTCTTGCTCAGCCGGGAGCCTGGAGATCTGAGCCCATGACCTGACCACCAATCTGCTGGGGGACTTGTGCATTGAGGTACTGTGGGTGAAGGAGTACATTTGGTACACGCAGTGCCTGCCACAACACAGCCTTGTTACCTGCACAGCTTTGTGGGAACCTCTTGGCCAGAGATGGGAAACCCTTGTAATATTTGCACTTAGTTAACTATTTAATGGAGGTCATCTCTTTTTCTAGCCCAGATCTCTATAAGAGCCAAACCTGGCTGTGGTATCCATCACTGTTAATGCTGTACCAATATTAATAGCTATGCTGTTGCTGATGGATTCACACAACAGCAAGCCTGTGACTATGGCTTTAAAAATCGTGCTGATGAGGTCTTGTCTTGAGACCCTGCTGCCCACCCACTTCCATGCTGAGAGAGCCAAATAAATATTTACTGCTTCTCAAAATAACACCCAGCCACACTCATCCTTACCACTGCAGAGTAGTTCATCTAATTGAAATAAGAATATAAGTAAACTGTTTGTCAAGGCAGTTTATTAGGAAAAGCATTGCTGTGTCAGGAGCTCCCTCACTGTGAGAGATGCTGTGTTGTCTCTCTTAATATTTAATGCCATTTTAATAATATTTCCCAGTTAGGGGTGCAGGCTGATGCTACAGACTAAAGGCCAAGTCTGCAAGAGCGGGGAGGAAGGAAAGCTGAGGGACTGAGGTCAGCTCGACTCCATTGACTTACCTACCTAGAGGCTGGGCAAAGAGCAATCCTGCTCTTCTTCCAAGGAACTCAGTCATTCCCAGGTCCTCTCTTGGCAACTTTATCTCAGATTTGTGGATATTGCCTATCCTCACTCAGAAGGACACTTAAAAAGTTTGGGGTCACATCCTGAGGTAGCGGAGATGAGATACCCACACTTTTTCTTTGGCAAACCCATTTCTCATTGTGATGCTGCTCCAGTTGGGCTCATTAATCAGATAGTACCATAAACTACTGAATTTCTCTCAGGCTTGAAATTGCAGTTGCATCTAGTGTTCTTACCTATCTTTGCAAACTCTTGTTTTGGAAACCTCTAAACCTCTGGGTTAAAGTCAGAGGTGTTTTAGCTCAAGGACTGAGGAGCTGCAGCTTAAATATCAAAGGTCCCTGCCACTAAAGTGTCCGTTGATGCTGCCTCTGTGTTACCCTGCAGCCCTCACAGACCTGCCTTGGTTGCAGAGCTGATGCTCAGGTGGTGCCCTGGTCCCCATGCCATTCCCTAGGACTTCTCCTGGCAGGGATGCCCAGCTCAGGCTCTTCCTTGTTATGAAAGACTCCTGGCTGAAGAACCAGGGAGTCAGAACCTTTTGAAGCAGCTGCGTAATAAGCTGTATTTTTTTCCAAACATCACTGAAGAGTTCAATAATAATTACATGAACTTTATAATCAGCGAAACCAGCATAGGCATCCACCTGGCCTACACGTAGCATTTGTGAGTAATTTCACATAAAGGGCAGGTACTTTTGAACTTAGTGCGCAGGACTTGTGCACAAACAGCTATAGGAGGAGGGCCCAATTATAAATAAACCGTCCTTAGTTGTCACTTTGCTGTCTCTGACTTCCCACGCATTCAAATGGTGAGACTGATTCATTTAATCTTACTCTAAAGCAGCAAGCCACAGAGGCAGTTCCCTGACAGCTGCTTAAAAAAGTGTAGCTGAGCTCTCTTAAATTGTCTTCCCTTGTATTATATTTAGACATTGTGATTAGAGTATCTGCCACAGTATGCTTTTACTTTAAGGCAGAAGTTCCAGCCACTCTTTGAAAGCAAACAGAGATGTTCTGTGGAACCGAAGGGGCACAAGCACTGGGGTTTGGCATTTAGGCGCAGAGCTCTTCAGCACCACTTGCACTGCCGGCTCCCCTGGTGAAGCCAGCCTTATGAAACCTGAGTTTTCAAATAAGTGCAACGTTATTTACAATAATGAGACTACTGGGAAGGGTGGAGGCAGCGAAAGACTTAGCGGCTGTTTCCATGCTTTTTAGCAATATTAGCTGAGCAATTCTTAGGGTCTTCCCTTCTTCCCTCCCTCCCTCTTTCCCTCTCAAACCTGGCTTTTCTTGACAAAAGCTTGGATACAAAATCTGGACAATCCTGTCATGTGAACAAGGCTTATATATGTTTGTGTCACTACAAAGCAGATTATAATAACTACACTTCATGCATTTTACTCTAATTAAGTCAGTGGAGGTTTCAACACAGATACAAACTCGATGTGCAGCTCTGCCCTTGACAATTGCATACCGAAGAGAATACCTGAAAGCTGTTGTTTTGCTAAATATGCTATTTAATATTTTGTAATGCTCAGGTAAATACAGTCGGTGAACGCGAAGTCTTCCACGTTTCTGTATTATTATGAAGGAGGTAATTAGAGTTGCACTGAAGGAGCTTCCCTCAGTACATGACTTGCTTTGCTGGACCACTTGTCAGATACTGAACCTCAGGTTCCAGTCCTGCTGGCCAACAGGTGTGATGAGAAGACCTCCCAAACTCCAGCAGACTCTGAGCCACTGGTTTGGCTGCAGGAGCTCTAAAGCAGGGTAGCAAATGTGACAAAAGGCTGGCAGGCAGGACGAGGTGAAAAACCCTCTGGGCTCTAAGGTACATGGGGAAACAGGGAGGGCCCTGTGTAGAGTGGGAAAGGTAGGCAGCAGATACTGCACATTCCATGCCTTTTATTAACCTGGAATAAATACTGTTGTGGATTTTAACACATTTAATTGAAAGGCGAGTTTCTCCTGTCTGCCAATTGCTTATTTTTTAGGTTTGTGTAGGATGCCTGTCTTCCTCTTCTAGCTGATTTGCAGAGATCTGTAAATCTGTTATTGCTTCCATATACCCTGACAAAAATTTGTGCTTTTAGTTTAGCACATAGAAAACCTGAGGTCCTACATCCAGATCTTAATGTTGGTCCAAAGGTGACTGAATTAACATTCTTTTAAGATCTGCTGTAGTTCTTTTCTTGTGGATAAAAATGTCATGCTAGCAGCTTTCCACCATCCCGGTGTCCCTAGAGAGAGTCTTGGAGACTTGAAGGTGACCTTTCTGAGAAATGGTCTCAATATAATTCCAAAAATACTTCATAATTTGGAGCCTGCTCCTCAACCTCCAGCAGAGATCAAAGGGATCCCAGAAAAAAATTAAGCACCACACATTTCTAGGAGCAGAGCCTTTGGCTGTAATGAATCAATCAACTACCCTTTTATCATCCAGATATGAACTGACTTGGGGCACTTCAGAGCCTAAGGCTAGTATAAGGCTGCTGGTTTTAGGCTTTATTTCCATTAAAAAGTTTGAGTCCAGAGGAAGACCTTTGTTTTCATATGGTGGCAAGAGGTTCCATCCTCTTGTTATTTTCACCTTCAAGCTTGCTTGGCCAGTTGGGTATGAAAAGCTTGTTCTTGCTTCCTAGCAGCAAGCTTATCTGTCGATGGTATTTATGGGGTGCTAATTACTATCTGTCATTGGTATTTATGAGGTTCCAATTGCTACAGTACCAAGGCACTAGGTACAATATAGAGATAAGCATAAATGTTATTGAATGTGGACTCTGAGCTTCTCATCCTAGTGCTTGGCCTCTTTGACTTGAATATTTTTTGTCCTCTCTCTCCCTCTTCTTTTCATATTTGTGAAGCATCTGAGAAAATGTGAGTTTTGTGCTCCGCTATGAAACAACTCTGGCTTGTGAACTTACCCAGGGTGTAACCAGTGCCTGTGGATCCATCTTGGAGCATATCATGCTTCTGGGCCTCATGTTGGTGGGTGACCCAAGGCATTGGTGGTGTGACCGGCAGCACTGGGAGCAGAGTCCTTGGCAGCCTGGGTCTGCTTTGCCTGTAACCTGGACACAGGCTGCTGCTGAATTGTTTTCCCTAGGATGCTTTCCAATACCCAGCAAACTGCAGCAACTGGGAGAGCTGAAATCAAACCAGGTGCTGCTTCCCAGCCTATGCATAGTCACAGAAGGTGTCCCTGTCAGAGAGCATGGAAAGCTTTGAACTCTTTGGACCAGAAGCTGTCTAGAAGTGAACAGAGAGCTGCTGGAGCCTGGCTGGCTTTAATGTGAAGCATTTCTTCTGGCTACTGCTACTAAAGAAACAGTTTGCTGCTCAAACTAGAGCCCTTAACCAGCACGGCTGATAGCTGTGGCCAGAGACTGGTTCTGAGCAAAATACATGCCTGGGACCCCCCATTCTGAAAGTACAGAGAAATTAAAATGATCCCACAAGAAAGTGGAGATGAGATTAAAAAAATGTGGGTCACAGTACCAGCTAGTTCCTAAGTGGGACAGGCATTAACTTCTTTAATGTGGATACAAAAGGGGATGTATGTTGTTTCTATGATGGACTCCTTATGGGATAGTAGAAGGAAATTTGCTCACAACCTCAAGAAAGAAGCGTTCAAAACACATTTTTAAAAATCTGTAATTAAAAAGAAAAATAGGAAGGAAATTGAAATGAAGTAGCTGTGAAGATTTTTTCCCCTGCTTTTTGATCAGCTCTGTTGGTTCCAATTGCTGTCCAAGGAGAAGGTTGGAAATGACTTAGAAATGCAGAAGAAAGGGATTGCACCCTTGGTAAGCCCTGCCTATTGGATAGAAACTCAGGTACATGCTAAAAATGCATAAATAAGGAAGGTGCCATGAACTAAGATTTATCTCCTGCTTACCCTTCCAGCTATTTCTTTACCCTCAAATTTTCGGCAATGAAAAGATGTAAGGATCAGTAATTATGCTGAGACTTTTCCTTTATGTATCACCACTCACTCAAGACTTTCATCCCATTACACAAATAGCAGGGACGTGCTTGGCACGAGCCCTCTGAAGCAGGTAGAGCCATTGCTGCTAGCTTGGTTTCCCCCAGCAGAAGAGTGGCAGCAGAGGCAGGTGAAGGGATGGAGTCTGAGACACCAAGATGCCCTCACCTTTCTTTCCCTCATGACTTGCTTGTGCCCCTCCTGCTTTGCCCCCGTGCAGGTTTCTGGCCCTGTGACCCTCTGGGGACAGGCTCTGTTGGGATGAGCATGCATTGCCGGATGCTGTGGTGCACCAGGCGGACAGTGAGCGGGCAACCAGCACCCAGGGCCAAGCGACCCAGGGATCCTACTACCCCTTGGTTGCTGAGGGCTGCTCCACGATGCCAGTAAGTTTGCAGAGAACAAGCAGGGCTGGAGTCAGGTTACACTGACTCCCAAGGACCAGGCAGCAGCTTCCCAGGGAAAATACATGCCTGTGTAAATAAAGAGGGAAATAATTATAAATGACTAACTGAGCAGAAGTAAAAATGGAAAGCAGAAGCAGGACTGAAAGAGAAGGAAAAGTGCCTGCACTTTTTTGTAGGTACAGAGGTTTGCATTTTGCACCTAAAGAAATAGGGGAAGAAATTTAAATACATATTTTGGGAAAAGAAATTCAAATAGGAAATGCAAAAAAAGCCACGAGCTTTTGCAAGGAAGCCACTGAAGACAAAGAGCTAGAAACGCACAAATTCAAGTATCAACCTTTGTTGCTTTCCATAGTAAACTCCAAATAATTCATTTAGTAGAGAGTGAAAGTGAACTTTCAGGAAAGCACCTGAGGACAGTGCTTGGAATTGCTTACCCTGTGATTTTTGCTCCAGTCATTGGGCAGTATAAGTGAGGCCATTATTAGAAGTGTTGTTTATGCCAACACTGCATTCCTTCCTTCTCACCACTACCTTGTTGATAGTCAGGTGTATTTATTGAAATGTGCTCAAAGTCCTGAGCTGCACTATCACCAGTCTGCCAGCACCGTTCGCTCAGCTGGGCAGCAGAAGGATGGAAGACCACTATCCAGTGAGATACCCTTCTGTCTTACAGAATCATAGAATACTTTGTGTTAGTAGGGACCTTTAAAGGTCACCTAATCCAACCCCTCTCCAGTGAGCAGGGACATCTTCAACTAGTTCAGGGTGCTCAGAGCCCTGTCCAACATGATCTTGAATGCTTCCAGGGATGGGGCATTGACCACTTCTCTGGGCAACCTGTGTGGTGTTTCACCATTCTCATTGTAAAAATTTCCTCTGTATATCTATTCTGAATTTACCCTCTTTTAGTTTAAAACCATTACCCCTTGTCCTGTCACAACAGGACCTACTAAAAAGTCTGTCTCCATCTTTCTTATAAGCCCCCTTTAAGTCCTGAAAGGACACAAAAGTCTCCCCAGAGCCTTCTCTTCTCCAGGCTGAACAAACACAACTGTCTCAGCCTGTCCCCTAAGAAATGTGTTCCAGCCTTCTGAACATTTTTGTAACCCTCCTCTGGTCCTGCTCCAACAGGTCCACGTCTTTCTTGTACAGAGGACTCAGAGCTGGATGCAGTATTCCTGGTGGGGTCTCATCAGAGAGCAGCAGAATCACCTCCCTTCACCTGCTGCCCACACTTCTTTTGTGCGATACAGTTCACTTTCTGGACTGCAAGTGCACACTGCCATCTCTTCATTCTTCTTCTTAAGGAAAAACTGGAAAAAAGGATAGGCCTTATGGCACATCCTGAAAGCCAACAACTATCAATGACAAATCACCCTTGGACTCAGATACAGAAGATGGTTCCTAGTCCCTTCCTAGAGGGATGTCCTACCCTGTTAAACAGCACAGCTGGTGGTGAGTGAAACTGGGGCAAGGCAGGAAGTAGAAGATGTCTTGTCAGGGAAGTAGGATTTCACTCACAGGGCTCCTGAATTGAAAACCCAGCCTATAGCTTTCTTCCAAAAGGCTAGATGGAAAACAAGTCTAAATATGCTTTCTTTGCTCAACATCACAAGGTACCTTCTGTACTCTGCTCTCTCATGTTTCTGGATGAAAGAAAATTCAGCAGGCAATTCATCACCAAATTAAAACCACCACTATCAAAATCATTCTGGATCCAAAAGACCCGAATAAATTTCATCTTACTTGTAGAAATGTATTCTGGGCAATGATAAAGAGCCTGGACCAGCTGCTTCTCACTTAGCTCTTAATGTAGGCAACACCTGCACTGATTTCACTTGCAGACAGGCTGAGTGAGGGCTGGCCGGGGAAACTGCAGTGCCATGAGCTGAGCTGGAGATGGAGGGACTGGTGCTTGGGGACCATGCTATATTCCTTAGCCTGGGACAGTCTGGAGTCTCCAGAGACATGACAGTCAGGTATGTGTTGCCTTTATTCCAGCCTGGTTAGGACATAACAGGAGTGAAACTGTAGTGAAAAGATTCAGGCAAGGTGATTTAAAAAAGGAAATAAAGCAGAAATCCCTTAATGATTTTGTGGCTCTTTGAGCACCCTGGGTGCTGGGGCTGGAAGTACAGGAACACAGAACACAGACAGACTTTATTAGTTTAATAAAGTAGAATGACTAGCTTGTTTTGACACTCCATCACAGTAACTAGCCTTTGGTGAGACAGTCTTTGGCCATTTCTAAGGAGGATTTCCGTATCCTTATGCTTGCCCTGCCTACCAGGCACGTGGGGGCTGTGCTCTTTAAACCTCCGTCTCCTCGTTTATGTTCCCCATTCCCACAAAACCCATAGGCAGTGTTGTACAGCATTACTCCCCTCCCCCAAACTTTCCCTCTTTCAGTTGGTGTCACCACAAAGGAATAGATTATTAGTGACACTGATCCCAATTTAATCCTTCAAATAATCTGATTTTTCCAAGCCTATTTATATCCTTGAAATGACAGTGGGGTTTAAAGTGATACAAATACCTAAGCCTAAGCACTGGTAGTATCCACACCAACCTACTCCAGTTTTGACACTCCAGAATAAAGTGTAACCCCAAAGATTATGTGATAAATGCCTTCCCAAGTGTTGGCAGTGCTAGACTTGGTCCCTCTTTTTGATGAGCAATACTTTTCGTGTTACAGGTTTACTCTGCCTTATACTAGTAACAAGCTGAGGTCCCAAAATAAGCTTTAAAGCTCATATAAATGTAGAATTTCTTTTCCCTTTGTGGATTTTTAATAACCTTCTGGTGTCTGGAAATGATCAAGAAGCAAAGCTTTCATAGCAATGTAAGAAGCATAAACCCATTCTAGTTTGTTATTTCATCCAGCAACTTGAGAACTTTTTTATTTTCCTGGGCTTTAAGGTGATCAGCCAATGTTTTCTCCCATTTCCAATCTCCTTAAGAAGCTTATTAATGTTTTACATTCAAAATAAAGACAAACCAGTCTGAAAACAAAGCCATCCTTAGGGCTGCATATTCTAAATGTGCTTGCTGGACTATTTCCACTATTTGTAACCAATTCATTTTAATATTGCTCCTGCTTCTTGCTAGATCTGCAGAACTTCAGTTCACACGTAACCATGGAGTAGTTCAACCAGCAGTCAGCAGGTTTCTGTTCTCCCCCTGCCTCCTTTTATAATTCAATGCAGTGACTTGTTTATATAACTGAATCCTTTTGTTTCTCCAAAAGGGACTTGGGTATTCCACTGAGCGACAACACCCGTGGTAGGTGATGGTCTGGTTTTTCCAAAGCAAAGACCTCAGTTTTCAGCAGAATTTACATTCCAGTAATAAATATTTAAAGGAATTATAATGGAACTGAAGCAAAGAATGTCCCTCTGAAACATAGACACACACGTGCACACACGCGTGCACAGGCACACACACACACTCACAGTCAATTAGTCTGGGGTCGTTCTGATGCAGATGGTTCCTCTGTTCAAAACGTGAAATATTTTGCTTTTTCCATTAGAAAACTTGGCCACTTAGGATTTTTATTACCCCATAAAATGCTTATAAAATGCTATTCCTTACTGTCTATGTAGCAGATCGCTCAAACATCTATGTCAAAGGCATTTTCTGCAGCAGGATCTCTTTCTACCCCTAAAAAAGTATAAGATAGACTACAAATCATGCTGATTTCTTGCTGCCCTCTCTCAGGTATCCATCATCTCTATTTTTTCCAAAACAAGCGAGAATAAATGACACCAGAATGGCAGTTTTGGAACGTACCAGGGCTACTCAACTACCTTTGGCTTCAAATGAGTAGACTATTATTAAGCAAATGTGGTACTGATGTATTTTTCCATTTACAAAGCTTGTATTTGCCCCTGTGGGTATAACACCAGGTGATGTCTTAATTAATGATGATGAAGATCATATATATGACATAAACAAAAGTGCTGCTTTTAAAAAATTTTAAAGGAAAATATTCCCACTCCTTTGAGGAAGAAGAATGATCTGATCCCAAAAAGCAGAACAGTGAAAGCCAAAAGGCAAAAGAGGGAAGAATGCAGCATAAATGTTACCTGCAAATGTCTCCCTCTGCAAACAAGACAGTATTTATTCTGCACGGTTTGTTGCATCCTGCACAGCACTGCACATTACTTATAGGAAAACCTGTCCGTCTTCACATTTGCATTGAACCTTGCCCGCATTAGCAGCACTGCATCTGTCTTATCCACTGGCTGTGTATAAAGCCCACTCAGTGCTGCCCACTGAGGAGGTATCAGAGCCTGCTGTCCCTTTTTGTGCCCTGGACCACCCTATTTCACAAGCAGCTTCGCCATGAGGAGGCCTGCTACCTGCAGAGGAGTAACCTATGCAGAAATGACCCACTGAGTCAGCACAGCGTGCTGGTGTCTGACATCTCCCTCTTCAAAATGGCAGATGAAAATGCAGTGGTCAGTACTCTCCTCACCTTCACCTGCTGTGTTGTTTGCATCTGCAGCAATTGCATTATGGGACCAACACATTAATGTGTGCTTATCAAGGGAAGACTACTGTCTCTGGCTTTCAAAGTTTGACACTTTCTGAGCTGCAGAAGGACTTGTGTCTCACAATCTAACCAAAACACAAGTCAAAGAGATGAAGAAATGGGTGTTGGGGGTGAATCAGTCTTGGAGAGGGGCCCTAAGGCAAGAGGACAAGAGGGAGAAGGCTACCTGTTATTTTTCATTCATTTCCATTTTCAGGGCTAAGCAGGAAAAGAGTACTTCATCTCAGTTTCCATCTCCATCTCTGATTTTCCACCTTGGGAATCTAGTCATTAGCTCAGTAGGTTTATTTTGCTGACCTGACATGAATATATCCACCTTTCATGTTGATCCTGGCTTAAACTCAGCAGAAACGGAAATAAGAGCAGAAAATAACCTAGCTGGCCACTACAGACAATGACACTGAACAAGTCTAGGAGAAATGGAAGGTGAGAACAGGTATGTGACAGGTCTCCATCTACTGAAGGTGGTCCACAGCCAAACAGCAAAAGGGTGGGTGAGTGTCTGTGCACAGGTGAGCATGGACACACATGCACCAGTGGAGAAGCAAGGATAAACACTTCTACACTCATCAACTCTCCTTGCCATGTTCAGCTTTCTGCAGGCACCAGTCTGAGGAGGCAGCCCTGGGAAAGGGCATCTCTAGAGAGCTTTGGGATGGATCCTCCAGCCACTGGAGGAAATGAGAAAGGCCTCCTGAAAGAAAGGTGAGACCCCTCCGGGGCAGAGGTAGGGCAGGAGAAGCTTTTCCTAGGAGAGGGTCAGATGTGGCTGGAGGCAGGAGGGCCTCCTGCTCCTACAGCTCTCTCTTCCCATGCCAGCCCTGCTCCATCTGCTGGCAAGAATACTGCCCGCTGGAATTCATCTTGAGGCTTCCCTAGCCTAGATTCCCCCCATGGCCTCATTTCATATGCCACAAGGGCCAAGTGTAGGAAGAGCAGAGCCTTCCCCGAGCAGAGGAGGGAGAACAGCCCTTTCTCTTGAGTCACAGGGTAAAGAACTGCCCTTCCATGAGCTTCCCTCTACTTTTGCTTCTAACGTGTCATTAAGGTTACAAAGGAGCAAATTAAGTATTGTGCACACTGTGTATTCATCATCGGATCTACAGGTTGGGAACCTGATTTTGCTGCTCACTTGTGGTCAGTCAAGCCCTAGTGAAAATGCTCTGCAAATTCTTTGAGGCTGTGTGGCACAGCGGGATACTGCTGGGGACAGGGTGAGATGGCAGCATTAGCTCCTGGCTCAGCAAGAGCCCAGGAAACCAGGGTGCAGCTGTGAAATGTATTCAGGGGAAACAGGAACACTTTGGCTCCCTGGTTTGCTGCTCAACACTTTGTAGCTTTACCTCCATTGTTCCCTTGCCTACTGGGTGTTTAAGAAAATATGCTGAGGAAAGCTCTGGCCTTTTCAAAATATGGAGGCAACACGGAAAGCTTTTGCCATGTATGTGGCTGAATGGCATTGCAATCTTGGCTCACTCTTCTCTGTGTAAGGAGACACGGGCTGTTTTAATAAAGCTCCTCTGTGAAAGGCAGTGGGAGTTTTTTAGCCCTGGCACCACTGGCATTAAATGTGTTTTTCTCTTGTCCTGCCTTCTGCTATTGGGAAATCATCTGCACTTGTATTTTAATTCTCTTTTCCTTATGGGAAAAGAACTGTGTTCATCCTCCTGTGGTCCTTACAGATGGCACCTCTTTCAGGCCTGTGTTAGAGGCAGTCAGGTGAATGGGATGGGCTGAGGTTCCCCATGTCAGCCAGCCCCTCAGGGAGGGAAGAAGGCCAGTCAGTGTCAGATTGATGTTTACAGAAAGTTTAGTCTCCAGTGGATTTCCGTACTCCAACAAAACAATAGGAGCGTCTGGTGCTATATTATCCATGCTTCCTCTTTATTCTGATTTTATCTGTGAATTCTTGCAAATAATAGATGACTGAGACCATTATTGTTCTGGGAAATAGGAAGATGAAAACATTAGACAGACTTTAGCAATTTCAATGGACTTATTCATGGTGTATTTCATTATGGAAGTCTTTGCAGAGTCAGGAACTAAGAAAATACCTGTTGGAATAAGTAATAATTCTGTGTGTTCACAAAGGCAGTTCTCTTACAGCTCATTTTTAGTAAGAGCTACTGCCTCAGTCAACCAAACACTACAGAGTTTGGAACAAAAAAGGAAAACAAATATAGCTACACTCATAATGCCACAAGATCTTGGGAAGCAATCCATTCCAGCTCTTCTAAGTCTCTTCTTAAATACATGCATTCTTGATGTAAATCTCATGCCAGTGATTAATAGATCTTCTCTCAATTGAACTTGAAGTCAAAAGAACACACTCTTTCTTTTTTCTTTTTCTTTTTTTTTTTCTTTTCTAAACCTGCATTAAAAAAGATTATTCAGAAATCTTGGAATGAAAAGTGCTAGGTCAAAACTCACATTTTTCTAACAAGTCTATGAAAACTTACTTTAAAAAGTCACATACTGTAGAATCTCAATTATCCTGGAAGGCTTATCCCTGTTATGGCTTAAGTATGCTATTCATGTGCTGCAAGCTTGTTCTAGAAGTACAAGGTGAGCTGTAGTGCCTTGCAAAGTAGCTAAACCCTTCCCTGGGCCAAATGGAGTCTGGAAGCAGTTCAATAGTTTGACTTGAGCGAAGAAGTCCGACAGCTGCCCACCAGTCCCACACAGAGCTAGGCTGTGTCTCAGTGCTACAAGCCATGGAGCAGCGTAGGCCCTCTGCAGTTCTGGCAGGACTCAGTTTTTGCCTTTGCATCATGTCCCAAGCTCTGGGAAGTCTTCTTCATTTAGGAACATTGCCATATGAGTGCACAGAGCCGGCTGTGGTGTGGTGCTATGTTTAGAAGCTAAGAAATCTCCATGAGTATGACCTGTCTGTGCACTAAAACCTCCTGCATCACTCACGTATTATCATTTTCCACTATCTAGGACCTTTTCTTCTCCTTCTCTTCCCCTCAGGTAAAGGGAAAGTGTTTGTATATCCATATATACATACTGGTCTTGGGAGAACTTCTCTGGCTCATTGTACATTAACATTGTTCACATTTTTGATGTATATGCAATTAATAACATTTGGGCAACACTTTAAGTCTTTGACTATAGTCTGGACAGATTATGAATTTTATGTTCTCCATGAAGCATCACTAAAACTTGCTACACACAAGGACTAATTACTAAGAGGGGATTTTACTCTGAAAGGAGACCTTTCTCTCCTCTGCACAGCCTTCCTCTCAGTGTTAGAAAAACAAACATTCCCAGTTAAGCAAATAGGACCATGCTCCGAAAGTGGTTTTTTTTTGTGGGTCTCATGGCATTTAGTGTTCCTATTGATCTCCCAAATTCAGGTCAGCAGCGATTGTGTGATAAACTACACCTCTAGTTTTCAAAAGAAAAAAAAGCCTAGCTATTTAAAAGCCTAGCTTTTGGGAAGAGATGCCTCAATAAAGGCTCAAACACAAAGTAAAAATGAAACATGCAGTTTAGGCTCACCTTGGACAAGTCCATCAATTCAGGCAAAGGTAGCTTGTGAGTAGAAAGCCGGAATGCTGCAAACTAGTTCAGAATAAAGCAGTATTAGCATGAAATTCATGTCCAGCACAGAGGAGGGTAGTTATGCAAGGGAAGCTATTCTGCAGCAACTCCCCATGTGGATAAGCCCTTAATTACTTCTAAAATCTCACCATTACTAAGCCATGCTTATAATTTCTAGAGGCCTCAAGTTTCTGGAACAACTGGAGTATGAGATTCAATCGCATTCACTTCAGTGGAGGATACAGTTAAGTATGGGCACGTTCGTAGGCTTGAGGCTAGTCATTAACCAATTAGTGTATGGGAACATTTACGTTTTTCCCATCTGATTCCAAAAAAAATTATTTGGCAATACTTGCTTATGAGCTTTTTTGTACTTTTTCCCCTGCTTTCCGCACCCAGCAAACCAAAGCCCCAACAGAATCAGAAAGAGGATTGCAAGTACACCAACTTCCCGTTTTCCCCTTAAAGCAGACAAAAATACTTGCTTTTTTTAAATAAAGACATATATATATATATAGTTTTGAAAAAAAAAAAAATTAAGAAACAGCTGTTCAGAGTGTTTATTGCCTGTGCAGCCACACAACACTTCCCTTCCCAGCAAGGGAGCGGCCAGCGTGGTGCAGGGTGGGCAGTGCTGCTCTGGGGGAACTACAAGCACTGGGGTGCGTGGCCAGGGGAAGTGGGTGGGCATGGGGTCCAGGGTGAAGCTCCCTCCTGGGAGCTGTAGTCTGCTCGCTAAGACTCCAGACAACACAGTTCTCCAGGCACCTGCCAGTGCTGTATGAGGCAGCGATGACTCCGTTCACCACCGCTCCCTCCCCACGTGCCTTCCTGGCAGCCCAGCCAGGAACCTCAGGAGGAGGCATGGGAGGACTTCAAGGTAAGGATCTCCCTAGTGTTTGCTGTGGAGTTGGCAAAGGAGGGGGTGTTTAAAGCCTGCTGCCCACCAGCCGGTTCTCCTTGCCCCATGCTGTTTGGCTGGGAGGTTCTGCCATGTCGTTCCCATCACTGGGTAAGTCACTCGGAATTGGGTTGGCTTGAGGAAACGTCTGTGGCATCAGCACGTGGGACTGGCTGTGTCGGGATGTCGTTCTGCCTCGCAGCTGTGGTTAGAAGTGTGGCTGTGGGCTCCTCTAGGTAAAGGTTAGCGGGAATAAAGAATCCTTCAATCTTAGAAGAAGGTGGAAGAGGGAACCCCCCTCCCTGTAGGGTCTGGAAATCTTTCTCTAGTGAAGAATTTCTCTAGTGAGGTGCTGACAGTGAAGCTGCGATGTTTTCTCTAAGCCGTTGCTCTGTTCTTGGTTGTTCAGCCCGGAGAAGAGAAGGCTCTGGGGACAGCTCAGTGTGGCCTTCCAGTATCCAAAGGGGGCCTACAGGAAAGCTGGGGAGGGACTTTTCACAAAGGCTTATAGTGATAGGACAAGGGGTAATGGGTTCAAACTGGAAGAGGCGAGATTTTTTGGAAATTATAAGGAAATTCATTACTCTGAGGGTGGTGAGACACTGGCACAGGTTGCCCAGGGGGGTTGTGGGTACTCCATCCATGGATGTGTTCAAGGCCAGGCTGGACAGGGCCTTGAGCAACCTGGTCTGGTGGGAGGTGTCCCTGCCCATGGCAGGGGGGGTTGGAACTAGATGATCTTTGAGGTCCCTTCCAACCCAAACCATTCTATGATTCTATGATTCTATGAAGAAGGGTCTTATAACATCCAGCTTCCTGCCAAATTTAAGCTTGCTTTTTAAATTCTTCTTTATTTTTGTTCCTTCTAAGTTGACTTTCTACTTCTTAGTAGAGAGAGATAGTCAAATACAAATTTTGCATAAGTGGCTGCAACCACCTTTGCCTGCGTAAGTTTCCTTGTTCTGGTGTTTCCACTGTTTGCTGAACAGGAGGCGACTAGAAGTCTCGGGGTGTGCCGATCACTGCAGTGAAAGTCCTTGGAAACGCTTCAGCTTCATCCTGCTGCTTAATAAAACAGAGCAGTGGTGAGGAGAATGCAGGGAGGAGAAACAGCTCTGTGTGCTCCGTGGGTTCGGTAAAACACTCCTGAACATTTCGGCCATGATCCTCTGACAAGTAGGTGCCTGAGAAACCATTGCTTGCTATTGGTCCTTACCCTTTACCCAAGAGAAGATGCAAAAGACAGTTCTCAGTTCTGCTGGGAACTGCATTGCCCTTTTAATGGTAATAAAGTAGCTTTGCCATTAATCTCCACAGATTCTGCCAAAAGCTGAACAGGTCTGGACAATGAGGCAGTTCCCTTCCTGCTCAGAGACTTGGCACCTCTGGGTCAACGTGGAGGTATGGCTTTTGGGCGTGTTGGGTTTGTGCACTGTGGGCACCAAGGCTGCTGTCGTATGGAAAGGCATAAGGCAGGAAGCTAATAAGCAGGTGTCCTTCATGAATCAAGCAAGCAGAAATGTTAAACATAGTACCCTCGAATGGTTACCTACAAGGAGGGGATATACATCTAAAATAAGGATGCTATAGCTAATGTTAGAGTTGTTGGTAAGAAGCCCTGAACTTTCTGCCAACTAATTCTTTACCTTAAAAAAACCCAGCAGCTGTAATGGGAAGGGTTTGTGGGCTGCTTTTCATGTGAAGCTATTTGTACACCTCATGGACATCTGTCGTATCTGATGTTCTCACTGTTTACAGTATTAGTGACACTGCTAATATGTATGTAATAGAAAATAATTTACTGGGGGTGTCTGAATCTGAAAGCGTTCCCTACACCTTCAAGAAACTTTCCCAGATGTGAGCAGCACTAGTATAAAAAAGAGGGATCATATCCGCATGCAGCCTTGCTGAGTTTTGGATATTTCCCTGTACACTGACACCATGTGCACCAGCTTAACCCAGGTTACCTGTTAAGCTGGGACCTCCTGTGGCACTGAGCCCTGTGCAAGCAGCAGCAGCAGAGAGAGCCTCTCCCCGTCCCATCCTGGAGATGAGGACTGTGCCAGCAAAATGCCTAGACCTCCCTACTCCACCTTTCCCCATCTGCCGGTTAGGCTGCAATGTCTAAAACAGGAATGGATTTTCCTGTTTACCCAATGTCAGCATACCTCCCAAAAAACAATTGCGTCAGTTTTGTTTTCCTTTCCTCGTACATATCAGAAGTGAAACAGCATGATGTGGCTAAAGGGATTATATTGACCCACCTCTGCTGTTGCTATTAATATCTGAAGAAATTCCCAAGTGCCACAGCCCCAGTGATAGTACAGTTGCCTGCTTGTTTTTCTCTTCCTAAACAGATTGTGGTCTTTTTATGTTAGCAAGTCTAGTAATTGCTAGTCCAAATTTTGCTCCTTGGTACTGTTAAGAAGCTAGGGACCAGATTATATGTAGAAGAGAATATCCATTTTCGCAGTGGATAGCAAGTTGATTTGCACAGTCATTTGAACAGTATCCAAACAGCCAATTCTTTTCTCAAAAAAAAAAAAAAAAAGGAGGCTGAGTGGTTCTGGGAGGGCTCATGTCTTTTTCTTGCTGACCACAGAAACATAAACCACCCTTTGAAAAAAAGCGCATTCAGAATCCAATCCCGGTGCACAGGCTACTAAATTCCAATTGCCGTTTTTGTATCATTATTACAATTGCAGTAATAATGTAAAAGACAAGACAAAAGGTTGCTCTTTCCACTTTGAGCTCCTTCTACCCTCCACTTTTACAGCAAAGGTTACCCTGAGCAATGTGTACATCTGTCTGTTCTAAGTGTAGAAATACATATTTTCATACCTTGTCAATGTATATGCTGGAAAACAGAAGCTGAATGTATAGCTATATTTCCTCTCTGCTGGGGCTTTTAGAGTTGAGTGTTTCAGTGTTTCCATTATAAAACCCTGTTTTCTGAGGTTTATAACTGTCTTGAAGAGCGTAGCGGTCTTGAACCATAATAGAAAGTGTGTAATGTCGCATTTACACTACAGCTGTAACTGCACATTAAGGAGTGTAATCTTCTCAGTGTACCCACAATGCTCCAATGAGGTTAATTGGAGTTACATATACTAAGAGAAAAACAATGCTTTACCCTTGGAGTTGGTGCTCTCCACCCAGAGAGCTGAGAGCATCTCACGGGGACAGAGTACATCTACCTGTACTAGACTTACAAAAATGCCTTCCTTGCTACACCCTTAAAATATCTGTGTGCACCTGCAAAGGTCCGGCCTAGCACCCGCTTCCCTCATTTGATGCGTCACTGCTTTACAGACTTGGCCAAGGGAAACTAAGGTAAAGGTGTCTGGAAGAAACCGTATTTTATCAAATGTATGATGAGGCTTTTGTCCTGTGCGGTGTCTCTTCTCTTTCTGCCCTCGGCTTCTAGTCTTGCATAAATATAGGTCCCATCTGAAACCCATCTCCTCTATTTCCAGTCAGCTTACTCCATCTGGCATCCTACATTCATGTGTCACTTTGCTTACAAATACAAGGTAAATGAATTACAGTTCATCCCACTGTCCCTGGGCTGTCTGAAGTAGTTCCAGCTCCTTTGCCATGCAACTGGGTAGCTGCTGGCTTCTCTAGTTAGCCTGGACTGCCACAGACAGAGCAGAGGCTCTTAAGGAGATAGCATCCCATACGTTGGGGTACCTGTCCAACAGGTCTGGCTCTCTAAGCTACATCTCTTCCAATGCACCTTGTTTAAATTTTTGTTGATGGCTGTAGGACTTTCTGCTGGGCCAGAGATCCCGTCATGCCAGTTTGGTTGCTGCATGAGTATAACCATCAGAGCTGGGCGAGAGGGAAGTGTCTGCAGGTAGTGGTGTTCTGAGTTAAAATGAATACTTTAAAATGGATGGTGAGGAGGAAGAGCTGAAGTTAAAAGTGGACAGTTGCCAGGGCTGCTGGCCAAGCTCATACTAGAGATGATTTATCATTGCAATTGCTCAATTGAGCTTGTTGGACTTAATTGGCTGAAGGTAAAGAAAGCAGTATGAGGTTCAGAGTAGAAAGAAACTTCTAAGAATTGTTTAAAAAAACCCCTGAGACTCTTGGAGCTTGAAGACTTTGTTAGGCTCTGGGGTGAGTACAAAGCAGTCCTCTCCAAATGTCACAGAGTCATGGTTTTCCATGAACCTCTAGCTCTGATCAGCAGTCAGTAAAAAGATAAAGTGTGATGGCTAAAAGTTTTATTCCATGGATTTTTTTTTTTATTTCTAAGAAAGACACGTATTTCATTTTTTTGCACTAGCCCAGCCACAGTCAAAAGTTGTGCTTATCTGCCACCTGGTAGAAGGCAGCAGAAGGTAGGAGCCGGACTCACTGTGAACCTTAGGCTCTACGCTTCAGTCTGAGAGAGCAAGTTAACATGAGTTGTAGCAAGGTTGAAACCTTGTTGAGACTAAGTTCTTCTTGCTGTTTCAATTCCTATGTCACATTATTCAGTCTTCCACTTAACCTCTTTTCCCATGGCTAACAGGTCAGATTCTTGGGTTCATGCCTTTTGGCAAGTATTGCTAACCTCAAGCATTCAGAAATCACATTTTTACTCTCAGATTAATGAGACTGCAGGAAAAACATGCATTTATTTAATTGAGCAATTAAGTTAGTTTAATTAGTACTTTAGACTTGATCCTTCGAGTTTCACAGCTTTGGAACATATTTTTCCTTGCTTTGAGGGCTTGACCATCTATGCCCCAGTTAAACCTGCGTTTGTTACAATTGCACAAACGAAGAACTAGTGCTTTAGAAAAACCTGAACTAAGCCAAGGCTTGCAATAAGAACTTAAGATTTGGAAATGTTGGTTTTGTGATTGTGTAAGTTTGTTTTTTCACTTTTTTTTTTTTTTTTTCTGCCCCCTCACCAGTTATAACTGTCTGTGTTACAACATATCTGCTGAGAATGAGAGAGCTGACAGGATTTCTGATTCGGTGAATTAGTGCACAAGTGGTCAGCAGAAAGAACTGAAGCAAAAAAGCGATGAATGGGAGAGCACAAAAGGCTGAACTAGATTAAAGCCATCCGTATGTTACATGTGCTCTTCTGCAGCATGTAAGGGGCTGCAATTTGCATGTTAGTTATCTGTTCTCCCTTTCATATGGGTAAGAAGGCCTTTGGGAATATTGGGCACGATCTATGAAGAATTATTCATCATGTGATGCATAAATTTAGGCAGTAAATATCCCCTGGATAGGGACATGAGCAAAGATAAGGTTTTTTAATGTGCTTTATATTGTCCCTGCATTTGCCCCATAGCGTGAAGGTGTGCTATATCTTCCTGCCACGGCGTTGGGTGTTCCAGTGACCCGTGTGTGTTGGGTTCTTGCTGCCCTCTGACAATATCTGGCATGATTGTTCACTCTGCACTTAACTGTAATTTTGAAATATTTATCATGCGGAACATTCTCAAAGGCAAGAGAGGCAACAGGGCATCAATCTCCCCCTGCCTGTCTACAGGAGTCAGAGCAGCATTACCAAACACTGCATGTGATGTTCTCCAGAATAACCTCCCATGTCCTGTGAAGAGATGTTTCTGCAGCCTAAAAGAAAGGCTCTGTGAATGCCACTAAAGAATTGCTGAAGAACTGGGATTGGTCCTCAGTGATTACTTTGAGCTGCCAGGTTGACACTCTGCAGTCATATTGCCTTTCTGCATGTGGATGGAGACTAATAGCTTCTGGGCTTCTTGAAGTATGAAAACCATTACTGTGGCAATAGTATTAATCTGACTTCCTTGATTTTGGCCTTTCTTTTCCCTTTGTGCCAATTTACTGCCTATTTTGCGCTGAGACTAGATGGTGATAGTGCCTGAGTGGAAATGCCTGTCCTGAGTTTGGCATGTTTATATTGTCTAATACATTGTACATTCTTTTGCACTTTCTTTTTGCTTATTCATGGAGAATTGCATCCAATCCCTCTGATTTTAGACAATTAGAAATAAAGCATAAAGGCAGAGCTGATACTGCCCACAGTTCCCAGATGGGAGGCAATTCTACCATTCTTGTCAGCCTGAAGGCTGTAACCCATGGGGACATTCTCCATTCACATCTGTAGGGCTTCTTTAGGAAGCATGTGCTATTTGAAAAAACAGTGGTGGGCCTCAGGTGAAGAATACTTCTTTACCCCATCTGAAGTTCAACATTTTTGAAAGGTTTGGTGCCTTCCCCCTTTTGTCATTTGAGTTTTGACAGTATATTGATAAATGCGTTGTATTAGTGAATTTACTCTTTCAAATACCTTACTCCAATGTGTCTGTCATTATCTTTTTACCTGTCAGGTCTCCGAGGGTGTTGTGAAAACAGGGGGGATAAGTCCGGTCTTGTGAGGCTGGCACCGAATATGGGACAGATGCAAATTGGGGAAACAAATAATAACCGTTTATTTACAGCAACATTTGCAGGTTCCTTCGGATTGCCGGTGATAAATTAAGAGCTACAGGTACACTAAGGTTAACTGATATTATAACAACAACACACTAAAACTGACACACACACATGCACACACTAACAACAATTTGCCCGCTGTACGGGCAAACCTGGCCGCCTGGCTGATAGATCAGCCTGTAAACAGAAATACAGTGGAGCACAAGACAGTACGGTCGAGACGAAAAGATAAAGGGAAAACAAAACAAGAAATACACTCAGGGAAGCACAGAAATGCATCTGAGGAGAAATGTGAAATACACTCAGGGAAGTACAGAAATGCACCTGAGGAGAAATGTGNTCACTCAGCGTGAGCTGAGGTAAATAATTTTACCCACATGGCGTCCCGAGTGGGGAGGGGTGGAGAGGGCGAATTCCTCAATCCGTCCAGTCATTGGTGTGGTTCTGAGTCCTGTCCCCCAATTTTGGGCCGCGATTGGGGTGAGATTTATACTCAAATTTCCACATTGCATCACCAGGGTATACAGGCGGGTGGGGATGACTATAAACAATCATATCACTTATGTTAATGTCACAAAGTCTGTTAATTCACACCTGCATGGTGGAGGTAATGGCTCCTTTGTTTCAGGGCAGAAAGATGGGGGAGTGGGACCACAAGGCCTCCACCTCGTCTCACACTCCTCCAGGCATCCAGATAACACCAGATATCGATCTAGCGATGGTTGCCCCCTGGCCCAGTACTTGCCACCTCGTCCAGTGCTGAGTTTCATGCTTCCAGGCATGCAGCTACAGGGTGTATGTGACTTGGACTTTTGTGACTAATTAACTTTGGTCTCTCTACAGAGGGCACCAGTAGACCTTAACTGTCCTGACTGGCCTCACCTGAGACCCCCCAATCTACACACTCTCTCTGGTCATGGGAAAGCCTCACTGGGGTCTTCAGTTGGTGACCACCTGCTGGGTGCCCCTTGGTCTTGGCTCACCTCTCACTGTGCTGATGAACCCTGTTACCTGCCTCCTATGTTCAGCCTGATGGGTCTGCACCCCTTGGTGAGGGCTGGTCTTTGTGTGGGTTGCCCTCAGCTCGCATTTCATCCCCCATCCTGGCCCCGGCAGCACATCTCCAGGGCACGTGTGCAGGCTGCTGATGGTCTGTGTCAGCAATCTGGTGCTTATTAAAGAGCAGCATGTTCATCCAGCTTTTGGCATGTCCTTTTCACAAGCAGAATACAGGGTGACTGTCCGCAGCTGTCCTCCCATGACAGGATGGTCAGTTTTGCCTCTTCTTGGTTGCTATTCTCCCCTTTGTCCTTTCTATTTGTTCTTCAACTCCCCTTTTCCCAGTGGGGAAACTTGAAGGATGCAATGTCTAGGGTTTCTCCAGCTGGCAATCCAGGAGTCATTGCACTGCTCAATGCCATGCTGATTGCTGTGGCTCATTGCCTCCAAGGTGGCTGCCCCACTTTTAAGGAGGCTGCATGTAATCTTTCTCTAAAGAATCTTTTCATATTGTATTGAAAGGATTCAACAATAAAATTATTGAACTGCAAACCGGAGAGGTAAGGTGGGGAATGTAGTAGCTAGAGATAGCACATAGAGCTCTCAAAATATTTCCATTAATTGGGGGAAAAACAGCATTCTACATCTTCCTATTTGCAAAGTGCAGAAAAGAACCGGGCTTTATATGTTTTGGTGTAAATCCCACAAGCTAGCAGATGAAAGAGAAGTTGAGAAGCACAGTTTAGTTAATTAAGAACAAGGTGCTTCTGTTAAGTTTTTCATAATTCTTTTGACCTGTCGTCCAGCACTGAAACACAGTTTGGAGAATTGAGGCCTTGAGTTTGCTATCTAGAGTAGCTTTTCAATCAAACAAAGAAGGTTGGGAATTCTTCATGGTGTTTAAAAACTGAACTTCACAGGAGAAATAATAACTTACTGGTTCGTACCATGATACTGTTACAAAGACAAACATTTTCATGTCTCTCTGCAACTACAAGACTAGTCTAGGCAGGGTTCTTTGGCTTTTGCTGTCTATGTGGAGCTATTGATCCCTGAACATAAATCCTCACTTATCTCCAGTCAAGTTTATAGGACAATGAAATTATAGGATTGCTTGAATCAATCAATGTTTCTAAAGCAAGCTATAGAAATATAAACAAGTTACCGATTATTTAATAAAGTCAGTTTGCTTAGAAATGCCTAGCTATGGGCAGCAGATGTTACATTAATTTCTGCTTTCTCTGGAATTTCACTGGGGCTGCAAGATCTTAATGTCACTACTAGCAAAGGTAACTTTATTTTAGAAACTCATTCCGAGCTCTCACAGCAAGAGGAAGAAACTGTCATTCCTTTTGACCACAAAATCTGTGCTATTTCTAAATGGAGTTCTTTGAAATAACTAGGATATCTCACAGCTTGTTGCTTTAGAGGGGACTTAGTACAGCGGCACTACATTTAGTTAGCATAATGAGTTTTTTAGCCCCTATGATATTGACTGAGTTTGAAGTACCATAACTTTTAGTCAGCTAAGATTAAATTTGTTAGTGAAGTACAAGTTTGCATAATATTTTAGGTTTCCTAGGATTTTAAGCTGTGTGCCCATTTCCTGAGAAGCATTTAAGTTAATATAAACAGGTTCTGACTTGGTGAAACAATTTAAGTATAAAAGTGTGTCTTTCTGTTTTTCAGTAGAAAGTGTCATGAAAGCCGCTTCCTCAGCATGGTTTCATGGTTACTGTGTTTGCATTTAAAGATCCAGTTCATTGGAGTAATTTTATTCATAGAATGGTTTGGGTTGGAAAGGACCTTAAAGATCACCTAGTTCCAACCTGCCTGCCATGGGCAGGGACACCTCCCACTAGATCAGGTTGCTCAAATCCCCATCCAACCTGGCCTTGAACACCTCCAGGGATGGGGCATCCACAACTTCTCTGGGCAACCTGTGCCAGTGCCTCACCACCCTTACAGTGTATAATTTCTTCCTTACATCTGATCTAAATCTATCCTCTTTCAATTTAAAGCCATTACCCCTTGTCCTATCACTGCATGCCCTTGTAAAAAGTCCCTCTCCAGCTTTCTTGCAGGCCTCCTTTAGGTACTGGAAGGCTGCTATAAGGTCTCCCCAGAACCTTCTCTTCTCCAGGCTGAACAGCCCTAACTCTCTCAGCCTGTCTTCACAGGACATATGTTTCAACCCACTGATCATCGTCATGGCCCTCCTCTGGACTCACTCCAATAGGTCCATGTCCTTCTTATGTTGGGGTCCCAGCATTGAATGCAGTAATCCAGGTGGGGTCTCACAAGAGTGGAGTAGAATGGCAGAATCACCTCCCTCGACCTGCTGGTCGTGCTTCTTTTGATGTGGTGTTTGGGGTTTTTTTTTTTGTGATTTTCTTAATGTGTTCTTTCAAGGTGGTTCAAGAATCTTCCATGAGCCCATGGTGTCCTTTGGTTCTCCTATCTGTTTTGAATGCAGAGCAGGATCTTTATAAGTGGACTCTGATGCCTCAGTGGTCTGACTGTTGAGTAGTATGTCATAGTTTATCATGAAGGAGAAAAAAATCATCTGATCGATCTTCTTGGTCAATTCTTGAACAAGGGTAGTAATAATGAAGTCATAGACAGATGCTGTAAATCCCTCTATTCCAATACATTAATATTCTCACTACTTTGGCTGTTAAGTTTGTTTTAAATATAAAAAAAATGTCTGTGAAATATGCCTTTGATCTTTCTGATTGGTCTACCTTAAAGATGTTAAGAATTCATTTTGGCTTTGGAAAGGTTTTTGTCTTTAATATAAATTAATATCATATATACTTACACAGTTTTGTACGTGGGCTTTCTCTTTTTTAACTGTTCTGTGGTATTTCATTTGCAGTATTTTGTGGCTAAGCTATGTAACACAATTTTGTTGATCTGAAGAGTATGCTACAAAATTCTATAGAGATGAACTGCTATAAGATTAAAACTTAACACCTTTTTAGACCTCCTTCATCTATCATAAAGTTGGTGTGGCTCAGCCTTAGTTAGATTATTATAGACCTAAAACATACAAGGTAGAATAGCATGGGAAGAGTTGAATTTGGTCATTAACAGGAGTGTGGGGTTGGTCTAGATGGTGTAGTCCTTAGCCTCTGAATACATGAGACTACATTTTCCAGTTGCTATACTTTGAAGACAGGTCAAAACTCTTAACATAATTTAGGTCTACTGAGAAAGTCTATAATCCTCCTTTTTACTAAGGTCTGTATTTCATGTGAGAATGATACTTGTGTATGTCAAGCATTGCTGAGGCTCATTGCCACACTTGTATTCATTTTGAAGTTGAAATGCATTGTTTTGGAAGAGCATTTACAGAACATATTCTTGGAGTCACGGCAGACAGGACTTTAAAGCATGAAGGCTTCCTGGAAAACCAGGATTGTCTGAGTGCCAGGTTTTTTTTAGTTTTTCAGTTGAGGAACAATTCAACTTCCCAGACTTTTAATGCTGCAGTGTACTTCCCTTTTTAACATTTACTGCTGCAAATGTCCATGCAGACTAAAACTCTGGTTGTTTGGGATTGAACCGCTTCTGTCTCGTTTGTCTGCCTTTCCTGGGGAGCTCCAAGGCTATAGTTATAGCAGTGCTGTTGAATGAAAGGTTAGATAGGTGTCTTGAGTACTTCTTAGTGTTGGACGTTTTGTTGTTGTAAAAGTTTGTGTTGAACCGTGTGGTGATCTGTGAATTTTACATGCTATAGTGCTTGGATGGAGCCACATCAAGAAGCTGTGAACCTTGGTTCATGCAATCTTGAGTGAAGCCTTATGGAGGCAAATGAAGGCAGTGCTTGCTGACTCATAGCAGTCTGACAGGAAAAGTCTCTCTTCCACTTCTGCTTGTCTCTGGTTTCCTCCAGCATGTGATTAGTGAGGGTTTTGTGTCTGTCTCTGTAGTTTTTTGATACCATTATCATAACAAGCCTGACCAGTGTGGCTCCACAAAAAGCATAGGGGGAGTTGGTGAAAAATATCTGTGGTATTAACTAGTTAATTGGGATAGTGTTTCTCATGTAAAGGACCTGTCAAGATAGAGGCAGGACTGATAAACAGCCTGTTTCCGCTGCTGTCTGCATCCCTGATTCTTTCCCCTCCCACCCTGTAAAGCTTCACGTGGATTTTTGGGACTCTTCATGGAGCTAACATCCTTAGCTTTGGAACAGTGACTGCGAGTGTGTGGGTCTCCAGTGAGGAGTGCTCCAGGTGGGTTTTACAGTCAGTGCTGAGTGCCACCCTTCTTAATAGTTGGAGGTGCCAAGTTAAAACTCTTCAGCAAGAAACAGGTGCCGAGGCTTAACCCCGACATCAACAACAGAAAAGGATGGTTGTTGTTGTTGTTGGGAGCTTGATTATGTGTTCTCTTCCAAATTGGATGCTGATGTGAGAGCCTATTTTCTTTCATAATGTGTGTGTTTAAGAACTATTCATCCCGCCTACATCCCAGTGTGACTGGGAAAAGGCTCCAGTGCTTCTTAAAAAATAAGTGAGGTCTGTTCTTGACACTCTGTTTTCTGATAGGAGTTTTGTCATTGACTTTAATAGGAGGGCATCAGTCCTCTGCCTACGGAAAAATGTCATTTAATTAAAGCCAAGTAAATTGCAGTAAAATTGGAATATTATTTCTTACTTTCTGCACTTGTGATTATTGATTTAGTGTTTTGAAGATACTTTAATGCATATGGATATTTGATTTTTATTTTTTTTCTTAAAGTCACATGCAGCTGGTGGCTGGTTGTGATTGGCTTGTGCCCACGGATTAATTCCTTGTTTCACTGTCTTGAATCTTGTTGCAGTTGTTCTTGGAGAACTTGGCAGCAGCAGCAAACTGGCAGGGCTGTTATTGACCCAGAATAGCAATAGCATTGTTAATACAATAAGCAAGGTTTTCTGTGAACTACTGTGCTATTCTGTGGAGCTGATGAGCTGGTTAACACCTTTTACTTATTCTGCAAGGATCTGAGACTGGAAGGGAATTAATGCAGTTGTGAAGCACAAAGAACCAAAATAGCAGTGATTCAGTTAGAGTAGAGCCAAATCTTCTTAAAATTAAACTCCATTGTGTTAGAGACTTTACTTTTTTTGATACCTATATTATTAACTTCTCTGATAAGACCAGGAAATGTAATACAGTGATATTGGAGAAGCCTTGCACATTAAATCTTAGCTAATATCTTGGGGTTGTATGAGAAGAAACCACTCTTCATCTGGTGTGTTATGGGAATCAGATGTTGCAGATTTTCTGTTTCTCAGGGTTACTGTATAAATCACAAACCTAGTATTTTGGGTAGCTTTCAGATAGCTTGTTTGGAATGAGAGGAAAGGATGCAATATTTCTAGTTTCATAAGTAACAAACAATACTGGACCATTTGGGGAATTTTGTCATGGGCAGGAGTGTTTACTTGCAAGCTGCTGCTGCTGATGTTATAATCCTAAAGATTTTTTTGATAATGACATTTGATAACAGGTTGGTGGTCTTCTCTCATAGAAGTGTTTCAAGGTTTGCTTTCTGGTTGACCTTTCTACTTGGACTGGATCAGATGCTTGAAAAGGGGTTGAGGTTTGCTGGCAGGAAGATATGGAATTAAATGGTGGAATTGTATAGTACAGACAAACCATTTTATGAACTGTAGTCAAAGCCTGACTGTTCATGTGAAGGTTGTTCAAGGGAGTGTGACAGCTTGACTGTGCCACAATGCAGAGATAGTAGATATGGACCTATTGGTGTTAACTCAGACACTAGAAATATAACACAGGGGTAGACAAAATATCTCCAGAGAGGCTGGTTAATGGTACCTCCAAGGAGGGCACTGCACTGAGCCAGGAAAATTTGCTGTAGTACTCATGAACCTGAGATGATACAGCCAAACAGTGCTGTCTGTGTGGATTAACCAGTGTGACACATGCTGCCTTACAGACCCTGGTACTATAGTTGGGGTTTTCTGCTCATTAGTTTTTCTTTCTATATGTGTGTTCTGGTAGTCACATTAGAAGAGTTTCCCCCTAATTCCTCTTTTTAGTTGTACTAGTTTAAAGTTTACTTTGTTTCACTGTTTTAAGGTATAACCAGTTTGGAGATTAAGTGCTAATGAAATTTTATGTTGCAGAAATGCTCTAATTTTGCTGCTTTAGAGAATGCCACTGTTTGTATGCCAGGGCACCCCTGAGGGGTCTTTATATACCTCTTCCATGGTTTGTACCATGGTCAGGCTCTTTCCGCCTCTTTTTTTTCCCCCCATACTTTCCCCAGTTTCCCATGCTTGATGTCTAAAAGCCTATTCAAAGGCACTGATGTCTCAAGCAGTGGGTATGTAAATATTTACTGGCATGATAGTCAACAACAGTGGGAGGGGGGAAATTGCTACATCCTACCATTCAGGGAACCTTCAAGTTCTCTCTCAGAGCATGCATTTGATGAGAACAGGAAGGGTTTGCAGTTTGTACTTGACTTGATGTGCTTTTCTCTCTTGGTTCCTGTTTTGTTGCAGATGTCATTCATATAGCTGTGAAAGACTTTATCAGCTCTTGCAGAGACTTTCCCCTGCACACACCACTCAAGGCTGGAGCTGTAGTGGAGGAAAATGGAGCCTGTAGATCTCCTGGCATTTGCCTCTATAGAAATGAATAGTACAACGGTCACCCTGGCTTTGGTGGCGGTCTTCCTGGTCCTGCTGTATTGGTAAGTGATAACGATGATATGGGCTGCGTATCAGACACAAAAGCCTGCTGAAGCCACCCCAGCATCTATAGAGTCTTTTATTTTTACGGGGAAATCAGAAGATAATTGGCTAGAAGAGACACAGAGAGGTTGAAATAAATACTCACAAAACTCATGATGCTTTTTAGAGAATTCTCTCCTTGCAATGTTTTCTCATAAGTGCTTCACCAAAAAACTGCTAGCAGAAATTGTCTTCAAAATTTAGAACTTATTATTTTTGGTTTCCTACTAATTTCTGTAGGTGTCAGGAACATTGGTGCTGGTCAAAAAAGAAACCGACTGCTTGTTGCACCTCTTCTCTGTACTATGCTGCACTCTCGTCCCTTGCCAGGTTTCTTTGCTTAAGTGTACAGACACTTTGGCTGCTGCTTGAATTTCCTCTCTTGCTCTTTCCACACTGAGCAGTAGATACAAATCAGAATAACAGCAGCCCTAATGGTTAGCACAGTAGGTATTGCAGTGAGCTGCGCTGAAATGAAAAATACTACCCTGTCCAGATAATTTATTTCAGAAATCAAATTAGCCAAAATGGGAGTGCTTTTCTGACTGTTTTTGCTTGAATACCTCTTTACATCTTGCCTTCCAGCCAACCAATGTTTTTTCTCATCTGTATCCATTCAAGAAAAGTTTCAGGGATAGTGGTACAAAAAGAACCTCTGACAAAACCCCAAAGCTAATCTAGAAGAGGATAGCAATGGCACCATGAGTTTAGCACAATTACTGTAGCAGTGTAAATGACAGATCACTTCTGCGCATATGTCTTTATTCTTTGACCCTGCTGAGCTTTGTTCAACTTCCTTCTGTGTCAAGGGAGGGTCTAGAGAGACTGAAAAAGAGTCAAGTCAAGCCCATATTTGATGTCCCTTGCCATATCAAGTATGTTGGTGAGCCTGCTTTCTTATTAAGATCTGCCTAAACAATCCCAAACATCTAAGTCCTACTTCCTTTGAATTTTACTGGGAAAAAGAATAACAGTACTAGGTCTTTCAGTAGAACCATGCTGTTTAGCTGCAGATCTATGCATCTCTGTGAGCTTAAGGGGGTGAGAGGGAAGGCATAGGCACATCCACAGTTCAGAAATGCAGCAGATCAGCTGGTGAGATCTGGCTGCCTGTGAGTCATCTGAAGGAGCCTGATGCTTCACGTAGTACTTGTCAAGGTGTGCTGAGGTCTCTGAAGACACAGAACTGCTCTGTGCAAATGTAGTGAATGTTCTGGTGCATGCTTCTCCAGAGCCTCATTTTCTGGTTCAATTTAAGGAAGGCTGTTCCTCCCCTTGGAGTGAAGACATTGCAGTTTAGTGCAGAATTCTGTCTTGCCGTAAACAATTGTAGCTCTAATTGCAGGCTGAAGTCAAAGTTAAATCCGGCTCCTGGCTGTGGACAATCAGCTACCGAATTGAATGCCTACCAAATAAGTTTCAAAAAGTGCAATTTAGGAGTAAGGTGCCTTACTTTAGAGATACCTCATTCAGTGTTTCTCCTTTCCTGGCTAAAGGTGAGTTCTGTGAAGGCATCAAGTAAAGGAAGCTGGAGTTTTATATGGGAAAGCCTTTTATACTCTTACCTGCCAAAGGTTATTTCTAACCAGTCTTATTGATCTACAGATACAGGTTGATTTTAAGTTGCTTATTAAATACAGGTGCCTATAGGTCACTCTTCCAATGAGAAGCTGGTGTTTCTTAAACTCACAATGAATTATGCTGGGCTATTGGTAGGTTTGCCTGGTGGCTAAGCTATTCAGATTAATTTATTTCAGTAAAATTCAGCGACTGATCCTGTAAGGTTAGTGGCTTGAAACACATCTGCAAATGTGGTGGTTGTTGTTCAAACCTGTCAACCTATTCATTTGAGAGTCTATTTTTTTGTAGTTTTTTTATACTGCATGTCTGTTTAAACAAATGAATAAAACCCAATGTGTGCTCACAGCTTCCTTTATTCATATCTGAAACCTTGGGTTCGGGGAATTATTTAAAGAGTATGTAAAGAGTTGCTAATAGAAATGCAGGTCCCTAATTCTAAAGAATGTTTTTATTACAGTCGTATTGCATACCCAATTGTCTGGCTCTTTTAGGAGTCAGAAAACACAAGTGTTATGTATGGCAGGAGTAATAATAAAGTGATAACTCTTCAAGTTCCTTTGACGCTTTCCTTCTAAGCCTTATTCTCATTTTTTAATAACCTCTGAATTCTTTTTCTAGCTTTTCCTGTCAGCATTGTATCTTTTCAGAAGCGCAGCCATGGGGGAAGGGAGGAATGAATATCTGCTGCTGTAAATTTTGTTATGGTAGCAGCTGATGGTTGATCGGGTCATATTGTGTCAACTGTTGTGTGAGTACAGAGAATAGGTAGTTTGTCCACCTTGTTGGCTGCAAAAGGCTTACATGCTAAACAGAAGGCAGTTGAAGGTAGAGAAGAGTCAATAGATCTAATGCACACTAGAATAGCAGCATAGTGATGGCAATTGTCGTGTTATTGAGCTATTTCCTTCGCATGATTTTTGTGCATGGGGGTACTCAGTGGTTTAAATGACAGCCTTGAGCTGCTGCCCATGGTCTCAGCCTCAGTCACTGTTAGCATGTGTGTTGTAAGGCCAGCTGTGATTTATCACAGTTCAGCTGGCAGGTGGTATCTTGCTAAGTTGTGATAAGACCAGTCTCTTCACATTTTTGGGTAAGGTAAGTTCATGAAACAGGGAGAGAAGCAAGGGGTGATTGGGAAAGGGAAGAGAAACTCTAGCTGCATAAAAAGAAACTTCTAGAGAAGATACGGGTCTTAGGAGGAAACCTGGATGATCCGATAATATTTTTTAGACTGTCATTTATGGTACAATGAAGATCACTTTTTACAGCAAATCATCTAATAGCATATCTCTGATTTCTCATGTGTGTTCATCAGTGTAATACGAAGCAGATGCCTGTAGTGTATTGTGTAAATTTTAAATTGGTGGAAAATTCAGCAACTATAATCTGTCAGTGTTAGTCTTCCACGTGACCTTAAGTCTGGTATAAGGAGAGGCTTTTTAAGGTGGTTGATTTAATATTGGGAGTAAAAAGAAGAGAGAAACTTTGGGTACATAGTCTCTTCAGATTTGAAATGGGAAGAGCAAACATGAGGTTGCTTTTTTGGTTATCTGTTAATTTAACAGGCTGCTCAAGCCTGTTTACCGTCCCCACTTCCTGAAGGACTTAGTTGTCCGCTACCCTCTCCATCCTTACTACTTGCTCTCAGTAGGTCAAAGTCTCTTCTTGCAGACCTTGTATCTTTGATGGCTGTTGCTACCTCATTACTATTATGATAGACAATGGAATTACAGCTTTACCAACCACAAAAAGTTATAATATCGCTAAATACATAAAGTTCAGTAATACCAGTGGCACAAGACTGAGCACCCTTAAAAAGTCTCTTGCCCATGTCCCTCTCACCTCTTGTGATTTCTACTAGCGAAACTAATTGTCAGAGCAGTTTCTTTTAAGAGCACTTTCTTTCTCAATTGCAAGGACTGCTGTCTGTATTGGCTTAATCTCTGTGAATCTCAGGGATTTTTTAGGCATGAAATAAAACCAGACACTTAAGGGAGGAATGAGGTTAACATTTAAAAGTCTCAGTGGTAGTGTCTATTGAAAAATACAGTAGTATATCTGTGTAACACATTGTTCATTTTCATTTCAAACATATGCTGTGTTGGGTATCCCATGCTTGGTTTTAGCTGCAAACATTGCTTTGTGTCTTTTTGCTGTCTGGGAAGATATTTGATAAAGTGAAAGCAGGAGTTTATCTTGCTTTAAAGTTTAATGTACCATAAGCTTAGCATTATGAAGCAGCTGTCACAGCATTCAGATACCTGTATTCAAACTGGATTATCAACTCCTTGTCTAAACAAACCTGGGGTTTTTTAGAAACATGGAGGTTGGATGGGAGGTGTTTGTTTATGTTTGTAAGATACACGTCTAATTGCATGCTTTCAAACATAGCAAAACATATACTAGTGGTGTTCCTGTCTGTTCTGAAAACCTAAGCCATTCAGAAAGATGCCATTTTTACACTGAAGTGATATTAATGATCACTTGTGTTCGTGCTCCTGGACAGATCCAGTATCAGGCAGTACAAAATTTGGATCCTTTCTGGAAAGACCGCCAACTGTGGGTGGGTAGGCCCAAACTTTTCCAGCTGTCACTGCCGCCATCAAAGGTGCAGGGCTGCAAGGACCACTATGGCTGGCAACAGGCCTGGGTACAGAGCATCAACATGCACCCATAGGGATATACATCTCTGCTCTCATGTCAGGCTTGTGGGGTTGAGGAGTTCAGAGCGACATCCTGATCCTCTGCTGTTAAAGCATGCTTGTTTGCCTCTCTTTCTTGTCAGAAAGCACAGCTCCACAGACGGTGAGTGCTCGGGGCTGGTGCTCCTGTACTGCTCTGGGGGCTCTGGCTGCTGAGCTTTCCTCGGGTCTTGCACATACCTCCCACAGAGGTGGCTGACCTCAGATATGGGCTCTAAGGTTACGGTCCCTAATGAGTCTTCCTCTATTATAACCCTAGAGCTTCTCAGTTTTCCATGAACTCTGCGTCAGGTTTAGGGGTCATAAGACAGGGAAATTGGTGGTGGTGGTGTTGATTTGCTTTTTTTTTTTTGATTCTGTTAAAGCTAGCTGTTTGTTTTTCTTTCCCTAAAATGGCCATTATGTCAGTAGAAGTCATTCTGCTTCCCTCCCCTTCATTCAAATGTCCCATTATGAAAGCTAGAAGGATCTGACTCAACAGGAAACATCAGCAAACTGCTGTTTATGACAGAAAAAACTAACATATTCTGAATTGTCTTTGTCATGCAGCTTTACATCAAGCAAATCTGGAATTCCCACTAATGTGTCAAACATAATTTGATCCCACAGCTGTGCAATATATGGCCTCATCTTTGAGCTAAATCAAGCATCTCTAGGTGAGCCTGAGACAAAGTAAAGTAAGCTACTGAATTATAATTTGGAAAAGTGCCACACCACAAAATGACTAAATACTTTGTTTCTCTGAAAACAAAGTAGATTTGATCATCCAGAAGGAAGTTCAGTCAGTGCCCTGATTTTGCTGCTTTTAGGTAAACAAAGTTCTCTTTCTTTTGGAATGGCAAAGCTAGAACGGTTTTCCATCAATGCTTTTTCATCTTCAGAGTTAAATTTTCTGGGACATCCTCAGAGGTTGTTTTAACACCTTGGTTATCCTCTAGTGCTCAGCCTCTAGTGCTGTGCAGCTTTGATTCTGCTTGCTTGCACTTCACCGCAAAACTCAGAGGCCTCTTATGTTCAAGTTTGTTGTTGGTTTTGTTGTTAATTTTTTTTTTTTATTTTAGAGATTACATTGCCAGCTGTGTTTATTTGAAGATCCTCAAGTGCTTCCCAGTTTTTTTTTGCTTTTGTGAAGGTGCACTTTACCTTGACAGCTATGTGTAAAGGAGTAAATCTCCAGCCTATTCACTCCTCCTGGTCTTCATTTTTCCTTAAAGCTTTTCATGCCTCTCCCTTTAAAATCCCTCAAGCACAATTTGTTTTTAGTGCATGGAGATTATGGCATTAATAGTATGTTAAGGTAGACCTACAGGGATAGGTTAACTTTCATGGAACAAGTATACATATATGTACATATATATATGTCTTCTGGCATCATCTCCAGATCTAGTGTCCAGTGGAGCATGGTGCAAAGCTGGCTAATGGTCACAAATACCACCAGGCTAACAGGAGTTGGGCACAGCCCTTGAGCAATCCCATTTCTTCTTTCCCTTCCTGCGGGGCATGGAATGGATTGGGTCTGGTCTGGACTGGGTTGCAGAGACAGGAGAGATTGGCAAGGAGGGGAGTTACTCTGGCTTCTCCATCAGACAGCTTCTGCCTGGGAGTCTTCTCCTGGGCTTCACTTAGGTCTTCTGGACTAGCACTTTGGTTTTAACTTCTCATCTGCTGTTTGCTTTGGAGGAGGTTGCTTTGTTTATAAAGGGGATTCAGGCACCTTGCAAACTAATTTTGGGTGCTCTGAATTAGATTTTAGGAGCTCTTGCCTCCATCTACTGACTGTATTAGGAACCTGAGGAACTTACACTACTCTTGGTGCACTAAATGGAATTGGAATTAGATGATGAAACACAGCAATGTAAACAACCTCCTTAAAGAGAATATTCTGCTTATGTGAGCAGTGGGGCACTCCATCCCATTGCACAGTGGCTGTCTCTGGCTGTGTCTGTGCATTTAATTGCCAGGCTCAGAGGGGCCTCTTAGGACTGCTGTAATTCCTCTGAACAATGCCATGAACTCTGCTCTTCCCTTAACCCCAAGAGAGCATATTGGCAGTTCCTGTGACTACCCTGCACTGGACTGGCTAGTTTTGCATCCTTATGTGCTCCAAGGGGCATGGGCTTGTCACTCCACATCTTTCAGATAGCAGACCAAGTGTCCTGCCAGCCAGGTGAGATTTCCTCAGAGTGCTGAAAGGTAAATATGTGTTCTTCTTTTTCTTGTCTCCTTCAACACTGCTCCCACCATTAAAAGGAAGTTGCCTATATTCTTCTTTTTGTCTTTGCATGAGGCTTCATCACTAACTATGTTTGGTGTGTTTTGTCCTCATTGCTGGCTCATCAGTAATGTATGCCTATGATTGCCATGCCTTGCCCTTCTGTGAGAAAGTTTTATATAGTATTTAATGGAGCTCTCTGAAAATGATTTTAAAACAAAATATTGACATATTATTGAGAGATTGTCTTTTATCAGTTCCCCTTGACATATCCAAAACCTTTAGATGGAATTTTCTGTCTGTTATCTCCCTAGGTTTGTTTTTTGGCATTTTTCCTCCCATTGAAAACAAAGTTTACTCTTCCATGAGCTCAGTGTGTGTTAACTGCTGAGAAACAGCTGGCAGAAAGAGCTCAAAGTGTTTTCTGGCTGGGGCCTGGAAATGCATTTATTTCACTTTTACAGGAATACTGGAGAAGCTTGAGAAAATGATGCTCACCATCCCTTCGCTCCCTTCCTTTATGTGCCATTGCTTACACTCGTGACAATTTCTTTTAAGTTCTGCTTGTTTATTTTACATTTTCTATGGCTGGAGTGACTGTGCAGGTTGATAAGGATACTAGAGTTTTAATGCAGAGGCCATCTAGCAAGTGGTAGATTCTCCATATCCATTCCTCTGGTAGTTTCTCCCCTGGCTAGTCCCTTCTTTCATGGTTCTGCAGAACCTGTGGGGTTGTTGGAGTTTATCAAGGAAGCAATAAACAAGGGAAAGGGCAATTAGTTTTGTTTCTTGGATAAGAAAAGAAGCTGGATGCTCAGCAATGGCTGGAGAAAGACTAGGAAGGATGAATGGGAAGAGAAGGATGTGACTCCATATGAATGTGAAGTGACCTCATTACAAATTGAGGTCAATCACGTTGGGGAATGTTGAGGCTGAAGGAAAGGAGCTGAACTGAGGTGTACGCTGGGAGTTGGGCATGGGACAGTGGCTGTATGCTTGTGTTGACAAAGTGAAGTCTACTTCCTTGGAAAGAATAGTTCCTTTCAGCTAGTAGAAACCTTGTGATACTTGTTAGGAGTTGAGCAGTACGCGATGGGTAAAAAGGCAGTGGAGTTTAGAGGAGATGGATAATTGGTAACTGTATGATCACAAGCTTCTGCTGTGTGAATGCACTTGGATGAGAACTACTGGCAGAATTTTGAACCTGTAACCCCAAGTATTCTTTTAATTTACTCAGTAGTAATAAATCTAATGTAATCTGTGCATGCATGTTTGTGGTTTCTCATCCAAAAAGCTCCAAAGAGCTTTTATGTAAACACCCTGTCAGTAGAGCTATAACAAGATGAAGAGGTCATTGAGGCACGTGGTTTGAAATGTGGGAACAACATGAAATATAGCCACCCTGGGAGAGGAAGGAGCAGCTAAAACATCTTCAGTGTGTTGCCTGCTAGCATAAGGGACAGAGAGTGATGATGGTCAAGAATGCAAGGGCCTTCTTTCCACTCTTAAAATTATCAGTGTGATCTTTTTGCTCTTTGAAGACTTTAACAAACCTCAACTTTAAGATTTTCTGAAATACTCATCATGGGATGAGATGCAGCAATCTCTCCAAGAGAGACCTCAGTATAGGCTTCATGACAGGAAAACGGAGAAGCTCTATGTTTATGTAAGAATAGATTTCAGTGAGTAGAACACTAATGTTCTGGATTGTTTCATGTCTCTGAAAGTTATGAGGTGTTGTACCCAGCATGGAATTCTGGGTTGCCTGAATATTTCCTCAGTTGCCAGACAGGTCAGAGCTCTGGCCAAGTGAGAGACACAGCTTTAAGAAGAGCAAATACCTCTTGGTAGTTCCAGAAAGACTTCAGATTCACTCTGTAGCTAATGAAGCGGGGCTGTTCTGGAGTCACGTTCAGCAGCCTTCACTTCTAGATATGTATGTGACTTGCTGTCTCTCTTGTCCTTTTATGGGCTAAAAATAGGTGGTGCAAAGATAAAGGATCCTTGGTTTTGTGATAACTGTTCCTAGCTATGGCAACAAACCTTGAGCTTTCCAGGTCTCAGAACAGTATTTTAAACTTTGTTTGCCTACCAGAAAGTTTTAGACTTCGGGTCATTTCTCACAGTTTGGATGATATCCTCAGCAGTTATGTTTTTAAACAGTAAAAAGTTAAAATTATTAGCAGTAGTTAAGTATTTAGTGGTTTCACAATTTATTTTCTTTCCTGATATATGACTTTGGCTTAATATAAATGGCAGTGCTATCAACTTAAGTGGAAAATCAGCTGTCTGGTGTTCTACTAGGACACAGAGCTCTGTTATTGAAAGAAAGAGACCATCAGGTTTTGAGTGTCAGGCACAGAGGAGTGAGGAATTCCCCCACAGCAAAGATGCAGAGGGAGCTTGGAATATTAACTGTGGACACAAGATGGTGGAAGGACCATAAGAGTCTATGCCTTTGCAGACCATGCATCTGGTAAGGACTGGTGTATTTACAGAATAAGAATGTTCATCTTGCCAGGACCCAGGCTGGGATTTGAGACTTGGGATTTGAGTAGTTTGCCCCCTAACTTGCCACCTCAGCTTTAGTAGAAATAAGCTATTAACAAACATGGTAAAGAGGCCCTCATTTCCATGATAGCTGGTGTCTCAGTTCCTCTTGCAAGCCTTGACGGTATCATTGATGGACATTCTTCTATTTAACTTTTGACATTGTTAGGGATTCTGTAGAGTGAAGCCTTTTCTCCCTGCCCCCC
>VZZY01006552.1:209373-248501 GCA_013400335.1 Eurystomus gularis | reverse complement strand
CCCCTTTTTATTTACGTTCCTGAGTGAGAGCGTAGCCAAGCAGTGAGCTCAGTGCCATGAAAGCATTTTATATTTTGAGCAGAGATAAAAATCTCATTCCTTCTATAAACAAAACAAATCAACAGATGATGCCCAGGAGAACCATTTCTCTATAGCCATTTTCATCCAGCTGCTTTCTATTCTGTGCAGCTTGCAATGCACCATATGAAATATATGTGTGCCTTTCTGTGTGTGCAAAACACAGGTTTCCTCCAGACAGTGGCAGATCCATCATAAAGAAAAACCCACCCATTTTTTCTTTTATAATGCTGTAATAATAAGATTACTAATACAGTTGAGATGTTTGGTTGTTTAATAGCGTATAGCTTAGCAAGGCTAAAGGATATGCTGAAGCAGCTCTGCAGTCACAGCTGCTGTGTCTTCACTCTGAATAGGTTTGCACTCTTGTTCCTGGCAGGATGAGGGGCAGAAATAATCTGAGTTTGAATGCATCATAAACTTGAGGGGATGAGAGTACAGCCAAAATGCTTGTTTGGAGTTTGCTGCCCTGTGTGTGCTTGCAAGTGCCTACATGTCAGTGAGGAGTTCCTTTCTGGTCCTGCCAGGCACAAGTCTGTTGTGGGAATGAGCCTGGTGGAAGGCAATGAGAAATGGCCCCTTCACCCCTTTGGTTGATGTCCTTGGTTGATGGCACCTCTTGCTTTCCAGCTGTTTTTTGGCATTGGTGAACAGTTAGAGGCTCAGGTGAGTGGTCAGAAGGTGCAGTGGAGAGTGTGAGACTCAGTAGCACCATAGAAGGACATCAACCATGGGAAAGAGCAGAGGGTGCTGAATGAGTAGCTGGTAGATACTGGCATGGCAAGGTGTCACATGCTTGAGAGTAGTTACAGGTCAGCCCTTGGCAGAGGTGCAGCTGCAGATGTCTTTTATCTCAGCAGCTTCTTTGTTCATCTACCACACCTGAGACGTGCTTCTGTACAGGGAGAGGGTGGCTAAGCCAGATGTTCCTAAACTGGGGCCTAGGAGAGCAGTATTTATCCTTGCAGGGGCAGGGAAATGTGATAAAAGTTTGAGCACTGCTAGGTTAATGGACTGTCTGCCATAAATAGTTAGTAGCCTCTGAGACATGGAGGAACTTGGAGCTAGCAGGGGGGCAGGTGGGCAGTATAATGCGGCAGTACTTTTTCTGGTTGTCTTGATAAAGCATGGTTTGGAACTGAAGGAAAATGCTGTGGTTTCTCATGCCAAAAGCTCCCAAGAGCTTTTGTGTAAACACCCTCTAAGTATACATGTATGTACACACATAGGTATACATTTATATTTATATATAAATACATAGCAAGTGACTCAGGATAAACAGTTTTTTAAATAAGCAGTAGAACATAACTGATCTGATCCTTGGATAGATTGCTTTCAGTGCCCAAAGCAACCCCCTTATCCCATCTCCAGCCAAATGACTTCTGGCAGCTAAGGAAATAACCTTGGGTAAAACCGATAGAACTTTTATCACAGGGACATTAGCTATTGACCCTGAATATATTTTATGACACCACTTTGGTTTTGCCTTGTATATCTTCATTCTGGTTTTGATATGTGGTTCTGTGTTTTTGAATGGCTGCAGGCTCCCCACACCACTCTGGTATCTGTGATTGCGGCACTCGGGCTGCGGGCTCATGCTCATCAGCACTGGATCGTTCTCTCAGGCAGGTCTGACCTAGACCATAGTGGGCACATAGGACAATTTTGATGTAGTTAATAGGAGTGCAAGACAAGTAATTTATACCATTTCTGTTGTGATACTGGGAGAAGATAGGCTGTATGTGATCCAGTTCAATGTTCACTTTTCGTTATTAGCAAATTTGAGTTAACAGAGCTTGTTTCTACCAGATCAGTGCTTCAGGTGCTGTGACTGGGATGGTTTTGATCAGCGGCTTCTTGCCCTAAACCTGGATTTACTGTATCATTAAAACAGGGTCTCAAACTTGCTTGAGAACTCAGTTCCATTTACTTTGAGCAGTTGCTCTGGTAAAGCTAGGGAGCAGCAACAAAAGTTCAGTAGAAATTTCGCCGACTGTGAAGTGTGCATGAATAATTTTTTTCTAAATTGTATTTGTGAACATGTTTCTCAGTGTGATTTCCTTATGTCTGAGCATGTAGGCTTGTAGCACCTATGGAGCTTGAACTCAAAGCTTTAAGGAAATGAAAGGTAAGCCTTGTAACATAGCTGACTTTCTTTTTTTTTCCTTTTCAAAGAAGCGAAAAATTTTAGATGCTCAGTTCTTTTGAAAATTTGACTTTGAATGGGGTGGTTAACAGCCAGAAATCTCATTCCAGTAGTTGGTGGCAATGACTGGTCGTTTTTCTGGGTGACATTATTTTGTGGTAAGTTGTAGAGCTGACTGTAAAATTTAAAAATATTTCAGTGAAGTTTACATGGACAATTTGCCTCACTCATTATTGAAGAAATTTTGAAGTCTTAAATAACCACTCTAAGCTGATTTACTAGTGCAAGCCCCTTACAATCATAGCCTGAATTTGGCTTACATTGCTTAGACAAGTGATAAAACAGTGTCAGGGTTTTCTTTTTCTTACCTGAGAACAGTTAGAAATAATTCTCTCACCTTTCAACTTTCACATGGACCTTTTTCTGTCTGAAAAATGTTGTTAAACATAATATTGATACAGTAAAAGAGCAACCCACACAGAAACCCAAGCTGCACCATAAATCCTTCTCTGAAGTTGCTCACACTGGTTATGTAAATAGAAGAAAATTGATGCTGTTTGCAGAATTATGATGATATAGGGGGAACTGCTTTTATGGGATAGAGATTGTGTGCCTGTATGTGTGCCCGTATATCTGTCCACCCACCCTCCCACCCACTCAGCTCTCTGTTGTTTTGGTTAGCTCTGTAGCTGGCATACGTACCACAGAACCACTACCAGAGGCAGAAAATGTCCTTTCTCAAGGTTTCACAGAGGATCATTACAGTGGCTGTTTTGTCTTTTCCTTGCTTAGAGAAGACCTTTTGACTGAAAAATATATTTCTCAGTTTGTGAGGAATTACTGTCAGACAGTAATGACTTTCAGTTGAACATGTTGGGTTTTGGTTCTCATTCCAAATAGTTTGTAGAGATACAGTGCACTCAGGGATGTTTCAGTCCTGATCACTGTTAATCCCCAAGGATGCAGCTGATCCATCTACAGGTTTCTTATTTGTAAATTGTGGTGCATTCGTAAATAGCTGGTGGCCAAAATCATTATCAATGTGTTAATTTAAAGATCAGTCAGCATTTTCAAAGGCTGGACAGTTTCAAGAGCTTTCTCTGAGCAAGTTGGAGGCTTTGTCTTGTAGGCTGTGAGCAAATTGTTACAAAACACAGGAGAGTTGGTAGGAGTTTGTGGAATCATAATTAGTTGACAATGGTTTTTCAAAAAACACATTTTCCAATTTAAAATAAGCTGTTAAAATAATTTAGAACAGCGTTATGATAGTCCCTTGACACACATGGGTGGCTTTGGGTTAAACATATAAATAATGCTGAAAGGACTATATTTAGTTCCAGACTGATCCAAGGACAATTGAAAAACTGAAGGTCAAATAACAAAATGAAGAAAAGAAAATTATAGCCCTCCTTGTTTTTGTCCTGCAGCATGCTGCTTGGCAGCCGTGAAGGTTCAGTATTAGGGAATTTGTCACATACAACTATTTATGATTTGTACTTTAAGTAAAGCAAGTAAGCATGAAGTGTGTGTACTTATTGACAAAAACACATCACTGAGTCTTGTCACACTGAATCTAGACAGCAGCTTCTGTGTATTGCGGAATTTCTGAGGCCTGGGTGTTAAAAAGATCTATAAAAGAGCAATTAATCAATGATGGCTTTCCCCATGCTCTGTTTTGATGCTTGGGCTCTAGCAGTTTCTGCCTGGAATCGAGCTGAAGTGTAACCAGGTGCTAAATGGTGGGCTAAGACCATTGATTGATTTTTAAATTTTTTTTTTTTTTGTACAAGCTATTAAAACTGCTGAACAAGGGGGAATTCAGGTCACTACTGACTTGGGAGAACTAGGAGTCTCTTTGCAGAGATAAAGCAGTGAGCTTCAACCCATCTAAGTCAACTCTCTGGTGCTGGTGGGTTTTTCCTCTCTGACAAAGGGACCTAGTGCCTGTGATGCTGATCAAGGCCAGCATCTGAGGTAGGTGTTAGGCTGTGTTTTCTTCACCTAGGAAAAGCATTTCACTTAGGTGGCTACAGGTAACATAAGCAATGCTAGAGCCACGGGGCCAGATCTCAGTTGATCATGCCTATCTGTTCAGCTGAGGATCTGTAGGACAGCAAAACTCTGAATGCTCAGGCTGACAATGAATTGATGGAGATTGTCAGTGACGTGATTTGTACAATCATGCTTATGAGATGTTTCACTTGATCTAATCTTGCCAAGCCTGATCATGCCTGCCTGTCCTCTTCCACAGCTCCCTGGCATGCCCAAAGCACTTGCCTACTGGCCAACTAGGCCACAGTTCCTGGGGCCAGATCCCTTCCCCAGAGTATCCTCTGACCACTTTGCTCCAGCCAGTTGATACATTCTGACTGCCATGCTTATATTAGGAGATTTTGGTAGTACACGGTGTAATTCATTCTTTTCAGAGGCTTTATTCCCTTTAGTTTCATACTACTTTTCCTCTCCCTGAACTGCTTATGGAACCTTATTCAGCTGAAACTGCAGGATAGTATCTCACAGAATAGTGGGGTTTTCAAATTGGTTAATATATTTTATATCAAATGTGTGCGTTGTATGGACTATGTCTATACAGACCAAACATTGGCTACTGGTTAGGTGAAGATCAAGTGCATCCTCAGTGGTCCTCAAAAATGAGTGGGAATACATGTGATCCAAGTTGGCTAGCAACTTGTCCTAAGATGGACGCATTCAACTCTAAAACTGCAACATTCAGAGAAACTGGTTTCTTTTTCTTAGATGGAAACCATGTCTTGAATAAACCGTGTTTTTGCAATTTCACTTTAAAACTAGGATTTGTATGTCAAGATAATGGAAAACAATGATTTCCTTCTAATTATTAGCTAGCTATTATTTACATTTCCTATGAGCAAATCTCTCTCGCGCTCTTTTAAAAAATATTTTTGTGCATGCTCTGTCTAAAAATAAATCAAATTGGAGGCCCAGTAATTAGGGCCATCCCTTCAGCAAGAAGTTAATCTCTTTGGAGAAGCGAAGAACAAATGGGAATTGTCCTCAGCCAAAGTCCTAGATGATGTCTGGTGGTTTCTTCAGCTCCTGAATTTATTATGTGTTTAATTTTGACTGTATGTCAGAATAAGGTGTAAACTCAGTTATGGTTTAGAAGATTGGTTAAAGTCTTATCCTGGTGGAGGCCTGTGTCAACTGAAACTTGAAATTTGGTCTTAGAAGGCTGTGTAAAACTCTAATTCTTGCAAATGTTTCTCTTAACAGACATGTTGCTATCAAATGGTTGTTCACCCACTTCTTTTATCTTTCAGTACTACAAAGAGCACTTACATGAATGTCATGTCTTTTCATTAATTTAGTTGTATTCTTCATTTATGGCTTCATTTCCTTTACCTCAGACTTTTACAGATTATTTACAGACTAATTCTGAGTTCATAAACTTAGATATGCAAAAGTATGATTTTTTTCAAATGACCAGATATTCCTGATTTGGGTGAGGAATCCCTGGGCAGAACAGGGAGTTCAGCAGTGAATGTGAGTACAGCTCTGGCTTTGCTTTAGTATATGAAGCATGACAATTGCATGTGCATGCACGAGAGGAGGAAGAGGAGATACATTCCTGAAACCTTTGTTTCCCTTACTGTTGACTACTAAAAAGGAATTAAAAAGGAACCTCCCTGCCCTCCCTATTTGTGGTATGTCACCACAGCATATTTCGGAGTTGTTTTTGAAGTGCCATTAAACTCACTATCTAAAAGCAAGCAAGCAACCAGCCTTCTTCTAACTGCCAAATGCAAGTTAAAAGGATGTTTTGAAATCAGTTTTCATCTATGAAGAACATTTTGTTGTTCATGTTTAGTCTGTAAGGGTGTGCAAATGCCCCAGTTAAAATCAGAGCCAGCCGCATCAGGAGAAATAATCTTGATACAACGTGCTATCTAACTCTGCATGCCTTCAAGATGAGAGGAATATACCTTTTCTAACAAAACCAAGTAAGAAATATCACCATAGAAGGCTTGGTTATGATCTTTATTACCTTGCTGTAAAGCAAGAGCAGCACTGCTGAACTCTGTGGAGTTGCTCTAAATTGAAGTGTGAGCTCTGAAATACAGAGCAGAATAAATTCACCTTATATACTTTAACTTGGAGAAGACAAGTCTCTGTGGCAGTCCCAGCAGGATTACCAGCATTCAATCAATTTCAGGGCTTGTATATCCCAGCATTGTAGGTAGGCTTGGAAAGCTTACTTTGCAGTAGAAATGTCACTCCTATTCCACAGAATGCTCCGGTAACAGCCAAACCTCCTAAATAATCGTCATCCCTACTGTTCAGTGTGTGAATGCTGGGAACAGAAGTGTTGGGGGAATCTTTTGCAATTCTGGCAGAAAACGTGTCTCTTGAAGAATAGGAGACTTTCCACTGGCGTAAGTCCTTACTTTTAAAGACCTGTCTCTTTGCTGAGACAACCATCTGGCCATCTCTGAGGGATAGCAGTTTGTGGCACATTGCTGCTGGGGGTGGGTGTTATCTTTCCAGGTGGCTAGGAAAGCCTCTTAGGCTTGCATGCCATTACTGTGGGCAGAATGCACAACTGCAGAATCTTGACTGCTTAAATTCATCATTCAAACTGCAAAATATTGTGCAACTATTTGGGGGGGAACCCTAACCCTGATGACTCTCACTTTTGCTATTTAAGCCATAAACAAGTCTTCGCTTGCTCATAGGTTTCAGGACGCTGAGATTGCTTTTGGTTCTACCTAGCAACCACAAGCATAGAAATAAGCTTTCGTTGGAGTCCTTTATACATGCCCAAAATCCACTTCCTTATGCAATCATGCAGCTTTAATACTGATGCTTCCAGAAAAATCCAAATAATGAGGGATTCATGATAAAGCTGTGAGATTTTGTTGCCAGGTTTATTGCAGAGCAGAACTAATAAAACTTTAGGGAAGAAGCCTTAGCCAAGTTTTTAAAATTAGACTATTTTTATTGTGAAAAACAAAGTTAACAAAACAAAACAACTGCAAACCCAAAGCTTGGAGATGGAAACTCAAGTTAATTTAATTCATGTGGCCAGTGTAGGCTTTTTGGTGAGCTGGAACCAGACAAACAGGTGTCAGGTGCATAGAAAACAAAGTGGTATCAGTATGTTGGCTCTGAACTGAGCCCTGCTTCCTCCTCCTTGCATGCATGATATTACGATGAAAGTTGGCAAAAGGAAGTACAATTGCACATGATTAAATGTTAACAGCCAAGGAGCCTGGTTTTCTGTTTACAGAGGTAAAAATGATCAGAAAGTTGGGAAGTAAAGCTTCCTATGTATCTTTACAGAGTCCCAGAAACTATGAGGTGAAAAAAATGTAAGAAAGGCTGTAATAGCAATCTAATTAAAAAAAAAAAGTTTAAGGTTGCCAAGATGTTCTAATGAAAAAAATACTCTGATGCAAATTGCAAAGGAAAATCACTGCTCCTCCCAACGGCTATGTGCTGTATTCCAGAGCAATTGAGAAATGCATCCTAAGGTGAGAGGGAAAGTTTTTTCCCCTTTCCTGGACTTTTGATATAATTATTTAGCCAACACTGAGAGAACCTCTGCATACTCTAAAACTTCAGTCATTTCTGAAATATTGATCTGAGAAGGTCACTAAATTCCCGAGCTGGTGAGGTCAGGGTAATGAGATCAAGTGACAGACCCATTGGTACCCACTGATTTAGTTGTTTAGACACTGTAACCAAACCATGACCTCCTTGTTCTGCAGCCTCTTTGATCTAACTATGTGAAAACACAGCTGCTTACTGGATATCGACATGCTAGCATGCATGTAAGCGTTAGGGTAACTTTTTGTGACATTTACTTCAATTATTCTGGTGTCAGATTATAAAAATAAGTATCAGCTGCCTGCCCAGCTTCATCTGTTACTCAGAGCCCTGTTTTGCTCTCTATTGGTATAACTAGTGAGAAGATGACCATGCAGGGTCTGCAAGATACATCCCCACCTGACTTGGGGGTGTTGAGGGAAGGCTGAAAGAATTCCTCCTGAATGAGGCAGGGAGCAAGACCTCATCTCCACAGTCCTCTAGAAAGATGTTGAAGGGGGGCAGGTGTAATTACTGCTATTTTCAGTCCTGGCAGCTTTGCCTAAGGACTAGCCCTGGATCAAAGTCTCTTCTAACAGACAGGTGGCTTCAGGTCGCTGTGACTTGTGCAGTGTGCGCTGGCAGAGTACCCTCTGACTCGCAGGCTTTGCATGAAGAGACTCATGGATGCCTCATTCCCACACTTGGTGCTGATTCCTCAGTGTCTGCTTTCACCTGTCTCTCCATGTGAGGCAGCCTGTGACACTGGTGTTTGGCAGGGAGGGTGAAGCCTCCAGTGTGGGACTAAGGTTTGCCCAGGGCTCTGCCTCTATGTAAAACTGCCCGTGGAACAGGTCTGTTCAGGGATGAACCAGTGTTCTACTATTCTTTGTCAGTCTCTGTATTTCTCTCACTTTTGGATACCTGGTTGGGTTTTGACATCTCTCCAACACAATGGTTCCCTCTGGAGATACTCTGCCATCAATTCTCTACTGCCTGTGCTGAAGTCCATGTGGCATCTCGTTCCCCAGGCAGAAAAACACAGGTATGGAGCAGAAACTAAGACTACTAAAAGCTGTACCATGCTCCCACGGAAAAAAACTACCCAGATCCATATGAGATCATACACTGGAACCCAGCTGCTTCCTGCCCCAAGTTTAAACACCGTGAGCACAATAGTAAAGTTTTGTGATGTATGAATGTGACCTGGAATCACTTAGAGCAGAGAAGCAGGATGAAGAATTTATGTCTAGCCCAGGGCAGAGCACATGGGCTCCTGGCTGTTGCATACAGTTGCCTTTCCACTTGCACACAAGCTTATCAAAATGTTTTTGCAGTCTTGCTCCAACTTTCCTGTACAGCTTTTAACTCTTCATTTAAGGACCTTTGTGAACCAAGCAGTAGCAGGCAGTGCTCAAAGAGGGTGGATGGTGAGAGCTCAGCCAGAGCCAGGCTGAAGAGCCAGGCTGCTGCAGAGCTCGGCAGGAGCTGGGAGCCCACAGCGCTATCTCTGCAGGCATGCTGACTGGTCTCCTTTCTCCACAGGCATAAGAGTAGATGCGTTTAAAAATAAATAGGAAGGCAGCCTGGAGTGCCACTGTGTGTGTCCCTCTGAACATGATTCTAAATTATGCACTGGGGAAGTTTAGAGATGATTAGACATATGGACTGGCAGTAGAAATACAAAGTGCATCCAGAGAGGCACCACAACTCCCTGTGAAGTCAAGCAAAAAGAATTCCATGATGCTTTCTCTCCGCACACACATACACTTCCATGGAGACTGGTGTGGGGTACAGAAACCCAAACCCACAATACTGAATGCTGAACAGCAGATGAAAAGATGGGTGCTGGCCTAATAATCTTGAATACGTTGGAGTCCAGTTTAGTTCATGGTCTCTTTCATGTGTACAGTATGCAATAAAGTTCAGATCCTTAGCTGCAGAAAAATATATTACTTTAAATTGGGGGCTTCTTGTTTTGCATGAGAGTGTAGACGTTTTATGGTAAATGTAAGTAATTGAAATGCTCTGGTCTTTTTATTCTTGTATTTATGTCTGTTCCTTACTACTCATCAAGCATCAAACCAATTCGCTAACCATAGTACAACACCAAGGCAAAACTGCCAGACATGGTCCAAATTCATAGCAAGGCAACAAGTATAATTATTTTTTTTAATTTATTGTGGGTATCTGAGGAATCAGCTGAGCATTTTTGAAGTACCTGTCTAAGTTTTTATCAGGTTGATTTCTAATGCAGATTTATATCAGAAGTTGTATAATGAATGGATGTAGAAGGAATTATTTCTGCTGCTTAGCATTATCTGTACGAAATGCTCACCTAGAATGGAAGACATAGTTGAACATCTCAACGAAAAATAGGTTTCAAAGCATGCACTTTCCTTCTGTGCTAGGTTAAAAGTATTATGCAAGGCTTAAATAGCTAGCTGTATTCTGCCCTGTCATGTAACGCAATAGGGAATGATAATTTACTTTTGTGTTTAATATTGTACAGCTGTGAGCTGTCTGTAACGACTAGAAGCACCTTTACACCCATGCAAGACACATGCTCCAATGCCACTGTCTGTTGAAGGGATGAAGGAGTATTGTTAGAAAACTCCACAGAGCACTATAAAACTGTCAAGAGTGTGTTGCTGCAGGTATCAGATAACTAAACCTGCAAAAAGCTGTTATCTGTTTTTCTGATATGATGCATGTAGATAATAGAGTACTTCTTAAAGAAAATTCTGAAATGGCCAAATTTGAAGGGGACCAAAAAGCCACCTTGCAAAGCAATGGGCGCTTCACGTCTACTTGCTTTGTTACCTTCTACACAAATTGAAAACACACACATGTATAGCAGGGAAGGTATGGCCAGACCATTTTCACATGTGGCTCTTGAGGTGTTAAATCAGCCAGCACCTTGAATTGCTGCAATGCAGGAAATTGGAGCTGGGTCCTGATGCGGTTCAGGGTGAGGCTGGTCTGCCCAAGAGACCACTCACTGGAGTCAATGGGAGCTTTTCATGAAGCGAGGTAACTGTGTGTAATGCATGGTATTGTGGACCAGTACAAGTCAAGGAAATGGATTTCAAAGATGGTGTAGTCAAGGGAAAAATGGGAGAAAGAAGGAAAAAAAGTCAGTCAATACTGAGGTGCAAGAGCAAATCACTGAGAAAACTGTTTCAGTAGAGGTTGTTAGGTAAGCGTAGGAAATGCTGGTGGTATTTTCTGCTTTACTAAAGATGGAAACACTGTTAAGTTTAAACTCTTCTCTAACTTCTAGCTATCTGGTTCTTACAGCAACCCGATGAAGTGATATTGAAATTGATTAGACGGGTTGTGATGGAGAGTGTGGGATTAGAGTTCACTTTCCCATAGTGATCCTTTTGCTCTGGGCTGTGGTCTTACCCCCTGTGCAGCTGTACCTGGCTATGGGCATGCTCCTGCTCAAACTCTCCCTGGATTTCAAAATGCAACACTCTTGCTGGCATAACACTGCTGGCTGTGAAGTGTGTGTAACCCCAGGAGGCTGTTGGTACAGTTTCTCTTTCCTCGGGATCCTATCATTAAGACGAAGTGCAAAGCACACAATGGGAGCCAGGCAGGAGATGGGGGGATGCTGAGGAGGGAGAAGGTGCTGCCATGAGAGGTTGCTTTTCTGGAAGATTTGCTCTTCCCCAGTTTACAAGCTATGCTGGAAAGAAGGGCTGATGTATAGAGATGTCAGACTGTGCCAGAGCAAAGTTGAGTTCTGACATAGTTCAATATTTTGCCATATCTGGGAAGAAAGCCTGAATTATTCAGTTGCATAATTGCGTGTAAGAGTGTTTATAATCAAGGACTTGGGTTCTGTCCATATTTATGAATGACCGGGGCTGAATCTGGGCACAGTTCCAGCACTGATACTGTGTGTGAGTTGCACAACTATTGTGAATACATGACATTGTTGCTCCACACTAGGCCAAGGGATGGACAGGACATCTGGCAGAGCTTATGCTCCCTGCTTTGAACAGCTCATGCACAGTGGGGACTGCTACTGTACAAGCACATGAGCCCAGCACGGTTAGAAGTCCGTCTACTGATTTAGCCACTGTCTCCGGCTAAATTAGAGATCTCTCTCCTTCAAATAATTTAATTAGTTACAAGCAATCCCTTGAATTTACCAGAAGCCTATCTCCAGCCAAAATAATAATAAACCTCCCCATGCCAGCTATAAACTTCCTTGAGTACTAATTGTTGACTCTTTTTGCCTTTTATTAATGGCATAAGTAGATAAGGTCTATACTGTACCTAATGAAATGTTAGGCAAAGTGTTACGATTAGTTCCACAGCTGCTTTGGTCATTGATGTTAAATACTCATACTTCTCTAGAGGCCACTTTAAATGGGAACCTGATCCAGGCCATTATTACCAACCCCTTTTACTTTCACCTTCAGCTGGAAGAGTGGAAGCCTTGATGTTACCTGGGGGAGAAAAGTAGCAAAACTCCTGTGTCTCCATTTCACTCATACCTCAAGGCTGTGCTCTATAGTGTGCCCTTCCTCCACCGCTACTGGGCTCTACCACTTAGGGGATCAGCATATTGCTTTCATACGCTAGTTACCACTTTGCAATGATCTCGTAACAGGTGGTCTGTTCGTTGTATTTTCCTCCTCTTCAAGGTTCTGTGTCAGGTGACCAGGTGAGAGCCCCTGCTGACAGGACTAGCTCCCAAAGCTGGTCTTCAGTCCCTCCTGGAAGTAATCAGCATTCTCTTAGCCCCTTGTGTCTGATTGTGCAAGGCATGAAGCAGAGAGACCTTCCTGCTCTGCAGATCCTATGGTCTAAAGCAGAGGACTTCTGGTACTGCTGTATTCATTATCAGCTAATAGCTGTTGGCCAGTGTCCTGGATGAAGGCTTCGCTTGTTGTACTGACATCCATCCAATTTGGGTAAATACTGGATTAAGCAAGAGAGAGGCAGCGAGAAAATGTCATGCTGAACTCCCAGGAAGAGCCTGTGATGTATGACTTCTTTGCCTCGTCCTAAATGAATTAACACTGCTGTAGAAAATGGAAAAAACAAGCCTCTCTATGCTTTCTAATTGCACATAATAAGAGAGGAAACGTTCTTTCCTGACCACATGTTGTCAGGTCAGTAGATTTCTTCTGAAATGACACAGAATTAGGGATGTAGAGTAATGTTCCTGTGGTACCATAAGATAGTGTAATTTCACTTCCTTACCCAAAGTAACCTCTTTTTTCAAGAAATGCAATTCTAAGTTGGTGGGAAGTTGCCCTATTTAGTTCTAGCAACTGAGTAACTACTGACAACATAACAGGAGTTTGTTTTAAGGGGAAGCATAATTCCTGATTGTAGCATGTTGTGGATCATTTGGTCATAGAAAAAGAAATAATCTCTTCTGGAGATACAATGGAGTTTCCCTCTGTTGCTTCTGGAAATGTGCATGTACAAAGCAGACAGCAATGGAGCTCTGAAGGAGCTCATTTTTCAACATAGATGCTTATCTGTCTCCTTTTCAGGTATATTTTTGTCCAAAGCCAGGATGCAGCATGTTAGTCGTGCACTCTGCTTGAGGAGTTTTAATTCTCCATAGTTCTTCGATGCCTGGACCAAGGTGGAATTGCATCAACCATGTCCAGCGGCTGGAACACAGTCCAGCCCTAAACAGTTAACTTCCTCATGGTTGTCTGTCACCAATTATCGGGAATGGCACTTCTCTTTGACGAGTAACTCTCTTTGGGAGTGGCTGCTGTTTTTAGAAAGCAAAAAATGCAATTACCTTTACCAAAGGAAAGGAGCAGCTCTAATAGGATTTTTTTTATCAGACTATTTTTTTGGCTATTTGGGTAATTCAGTGATTATTACTGCACAGCTCCTTTTCCTTAGGGGATGCTATACTGTTCCAAAAGCATTTGTTAGTTTACTTAGACATTAAAGGGGTCCTTGTGAATTTAGATTATGCTAAAGTACTTCAAAGTGTCCCTAGAGGTCCAAGCTGCTTTGAACTTAACCTTTTCTGCCCAGTCTTGTCATATGTGTGAGCCCAAAGATTGTAAGCAAGAGGTCGGTGGTTCTCAGTCTTTTTAATACTTTGACCTATGTTACAACAGGAAAAAATAAACAAACCAGATTCCCTCTGATCTAGCCAAGAAGAAAGAGAGAGGATGGTTTCAGTGGACCTCTTTGTAACCCTCTTCTTAACCTGCTAGCTCTCCTGACCCATTAAATAGGACAAGCAGGAAAAAACCCAAACAAAACCCAACTTTAAATACCCAGTGCCTTACTTCTAACTGCTTTCCTTTAAAATGTGTTTAGTCCTCAGGGCACCTTAAGATCTTAATGGTTTTTTATATAAAATTTGAATAATGAAGCATGTGAGACACTTGCAATTGGAAAAATATGAACTTTAATAAAGCTGGTCACGCTGCTTGTGAGTTGTGTATATCACACAAAAATGTGTGGCTCGATCCTCCGCTGGGGCTGTTCAAAATAACTGCAGTGACTCCAGTGGTGCTGTGCTGATTTACGTGAGGTGAGAATCTGGCTCGCATCCCGTATTATCTTGCAATGTGACTGTGCAGCTGTAACGCAATCTTATTCAGCTGGTTGGGTTTGGGGGCAAAATAAGTGCCCGTGGTTATTTTTAGAGAAGCACGTCATCAGAGGGGTTCATATGATTCTCTCTTGTATATTTATTTTTTATTGCTGTTGACCTACCTGAGCTCTTTTGGTGTTTGGAGACTTTAAAAAGAATAATTCAATATTTTTCTCCATTGGGGTAGCTTGATGGTTTCTTTTTTCCCCTTTCTCTTGCTTCATGGGGTTGGAGCCTACACAGACAAGGCATTATTTTGCCCATGATGCAACACAGCTCTTGTTTTTCTTGAAAGGTGGGTTTGACTGCACCTCTTTTCAGTTTTCAAGTGTCTCTACACAGCCTGCATTCTCCTTCACTGTTTAAAATAGAGACTTGCTTGAGGGTTTGTGGGTCATATACTTCTCATTTTCCCATCTGAAATCTAAGCCTTCAGACCTTACAGTCATCTTGGCTACAGGTAATTGTGACGGTTGTTTTTTCCACCTTGACTCTTTGCTTCAGTCCCTGGGCTACAAAGGGAGCATGGAGGCTGTTGGTGTCCTTGGGATCAGGGTCTGTTACAGGTGAAAAAGCCACTTGGATGTATGCATCCTTTTTACATGCCAATACCTTCCCTAACAACATTAGGGAGGAGGAAATTTAGAGTGTCAGTTATTTTTATAAGGAGAAAGTGCTGCCTATTTCCCTGTGAGGCATGAGCAGCTCTTTAAGAACGTTTGGAAGCAGGAAGCAACAAGGTACTACTGGGTCTTATCACCAGCATTCTTCTTCAAACTATTTTTATTTGCACGTACTTTATCTCTAGCATTTCTTCAGTCTGAGAAGATCAAGCAGACGCCACATGTACAGTGTAGCCCAGACAGCCAGATGACACAGTACTGTTTTGACTCGAAAGTCAGACTTCTGCTAAGTATCAAGGGGTAAACCTTTATCTCTGCACGTAGTGCTGAGCGGTGTAGGGAAGAATTCATTCCTTCAGTCAGTGGAGCTGATCTAGATTTTCCATTGCAATCTTTAACTGTGAGCATACTAGCTACAAGGCTCTTTTGTCCAAAGTAGCTCTGGGACCCCCCATGAAAGTTAGATCCACCAGCCCTGTACAGGTTCCTCTCCCTCATCTATGTCTCCTCTGAAATTCAATTGCTGCAAAGAAAGTGCAGAAGCCTCGGCTTAGTGCTACATACAGGTAAATGAAAAGCCTTTGCCTTCTCTTTCTATCCCACCTCTTAATGAAGTGTAATTGTCACCTTGGTCCTGATGGAATGAAGATTGCTAGTACTCCAAAGGAAGTGACTGGCTTTCCCCCAAGAAATATGTAAACCATAAAGGTGGTTCTTGAAATGAAGAGCTTTGAAATAAGAATTTGTCCATAGATTGTAATGCACTGAGTCACTTGGACTAACATGCGTTCTGGGTTGCAGCTTGCTGTTAAGGGCAAAGTCTTGTCTTTTAAATTCTTTTAAAAGCATGAGGTCATCTTGTTCTGCGGAAAGTTTAGTGCATTTGTCTTCCCTGCTGCAAGGTAAGCATAAATCAGACTGTGTTATGATAGAGGTGCTCACTGAAACAAATTCCTAGTGAAAGAATAAACATGGAAGCAATCCATCTGTACTCTCCACATTCCTCAGTGAAGCCTTCCTAGAAGCACAACTTGGAAGAGAACTCATGGGGTGGGGGGGGGATCCCGCTTGCTAGTGAGCCCTGGCAAATGAGGAGGGGTGTGTTAAAGTTGATTCTGTTTCCCCCAAAGTAAATCAGATTCCCACTGTACTTTTAATTTACCAGCCAAGCTAATCCAACCCCCACAAGCCTTTGCTTTCTTAAACAGGCACATTAATGCAATCTGGAAAGCTCCTTCCATTAGATTAGATGTGCGTCATCTGGACTTGGTGGTTGCAGTATTGTCCTGAATTTAGCTGTTGAAGCTGGCAACCCTGTATATTTATAAATACCTTTATTAACCTCCTTCACTGCCTACCCTTTCTCCCCTTCCAGGAAAACCCCACCACCAGAAACAAACCACTTTGTAACAGTCCAAATTCAAGTACGCTTTTCTATCTAGGTTAAATTTTGTGTGGGCTTTGCCTGGGTTTGATTCTATCTTGTCCAACCAGAAAGCTACATTTAAATAACACTTGATAAATGGATGCTTATGAGAAGAGCTTAAGAGGATTATTCATGGAGGAAGCATAGAAGAAGCTTAACCAGTTTCTTTGACAAGATCAATAACTTTGTTAAGTTATTGATCCTAAAATCTAAATTGACTACTGAGCAGTGTTTAGGTTTGTAAGTGTGGTCATTGAGAAAGAAGAGAACAGTGGCTGTCCTTTATGGAAGAGGAATTACTTCAACAAATCTTTAGCACAGAGTTTTACTTCTTATACTGGTTTCTGCAGTACCTTTTGTTTTAAGACTTCAACTGTTCAATAAACAAACGTGGAATTCTTGCAAGAGCATTGTTTTTCCCTTAACGGTGGGAGAGCTTGAACACAGATAAATGATTTGCCACTGGTACACAAGTCCATGTCAGAGCTAAGACTGGACCTAAAATTTCAGGCTTTCTTGGCAGTGTGCTAACTCTTCTGTGTTGCGCTTGTGTGAAAAATGAGTACCATGAAACTATCTTACCTCCCCAGTGTAGCTGCAGCGCTTCCTGAATATTGATAACAAAGCAGAGTGTCTATAATAAATTCCAGGAACCTTATTCTAATTGTTCTGCAGATGGTGATTACAGAACAAGGGGAAAGTTGTGGTAGCAGTGAATGCCTTGTCACTGTCTGAAAGCTGACTTGGTTTGTATGCTCCTTTCCCGCCCTGTATCACGTGGACTGAGCTGAGCTCCTAGCGAGTTTGATGTATGTGCGGTCTCCTATGTAAATGACTTGTTCTGCAAGGGAGGATAAACAGCATTCATCTCAACTTCATACCCACCCTGGGCTGTTTTTGAAAAGACAGTCTGCAGTGTTAGATGGCTGCTGTTATTTCATACTGTTAGAGAAAACAGCTTCTTCCCATGTTGCATTGCCTGCCTTTCTGCTGCTGCTCCATGTAGCTTGTTTAACCATGAAGGCACCCCGACTGAATGATTAACACAGTTATTTGCCCTTGCAGACTGGGGCAAGTACCCAGAAAAGGTGATCTAGAACCGTGATGGGAAAAGGGGATGGCTGTGGCTGGAGGTTTGCTGGTATAATTTGTGTCTTCTCACCTATGCAAGTGCCCAGAATAGCCATCACAGACTCTCCAAGGTGTCCTTTGCGCTGTGCCCATGTACTCGCTGGCTCTCGCAGCTCTGGCGCAGCAGTGTCAGTCCCTCAGTACCGTGGTGTGACTGCCAGCTCAGCATGAATCCTGCTTCACCTGTCCCTTTGCAGGATCTGGTAGAACACTTACAGTCCTACCTTGCAGTGCTGAGAGACCTTTCAGAAGCAGCGTATGTGTGGGGGAGGTGGGGTGGAGGGAGAAAGGGGGGAGGGTTGTTTAAACTGTCTCCAAATAAAGATTTGCTCCTGCTGTTTGTGGTTAATATTGATTTAACATATTTTTGCTACAACTCAATTTAGTCTTTACTCTCATCCAGCTGTGGGAGCTCTGGTTTGCAATTGCCTGTGCGATTAATCCTTTTGTGCATTTCTTTCATTGTATGCATAGTGTCAACTCTCACCTAGCACATCACATGCTGAAAAAATCCAGAAACCTGCCTTGTTTTCATTGCTCTGTTGTATGCACACATCACTGTAGGCTTTTTTCTTGTTTTTTTTTTTTTTTAAATATCCATGAAAACAATGCTGTACTGTTAAACTTATTTCCCTCCCTCCTTCCCCTTCTCCCACACCCTTCCATCCTTCCTAAGCCCGTTAAAGGCATATATAATCATTTGGCTTTCCTGGCTTACTGCCATATTTATTACACGAACAGCAATGCACAACAGCACCTGTGAGCTTTATAAAGGTCTTATTCATCAGATGGGCTTGTGCAGCACTCAACACAGAGATGAGGAATACAAATGGAGCAGGAGGAAATACTGAACATGTGCTTATGGGAGAAACTACGGGGAGCGCGAGAGGTAGGCTGAGGGGATTTTTGGAGTTGAGGTCTCTTTTGTGTACTTTCTACTGCTGATGACGGTGAATGCTCACCCCAGCCACCACCCACAACTCACTCCCACATATGCGTACATTTTTCCTGTAGATCTTGCTCCCCTCTGGATGTACACGTAAAGGGCAAACACAGCTGTCAGCTCTTACCTCTGTCCTGTGCCTTCTGGGAAGTGACTGTCCTCCTGCCACCACATGGGTTTGCCTGAGAGAGGTGGCAGCGGGACATGATTTCTGGCCTTCGGTGCACACAGTCACACTTGTGCATCAGCGAACAGGACAGTAATATTTGTTGTGTTTTTCTCTTTCTTTTTTAGCACATAAGTAGGGGATCATATAAGCAGGGAAGAGAGTTCATGGAAACGTCCTGTTCTTGCAGGTATGCACACACACCTGCATAGGTTTATCTGGAAGTTTGACATTCTTTATACTGGATTAATAAAATAGTTGTGAGTTTTTGTGGGTAATTTTGAGAAATGTTCTTGCAATTTTTTTTTTGTCAGTCCCCTAGCAGAAAACCACTGTGGTATAAATTAATTTTGAACTGATATAAAGGTGTCCACACTATGTTGTATGCAATTAATTTAATCAGTGGAAGTCTTATGTGAAGGACAAGATCTACTGAAATTAAATGCTCAACATTCTCCTCCTGTATTCTGTTCTGTTCTCATAGTTTACATGCAGGTAACCCTTATTTTAAGATCAATGAGATTCTTTTGCTTGCAGACAACATGATTAATTAACGGAGGGGCAGTAATTCTGTAATCAGTAACCAGTTCAGATAGCAGCCCAGATGAAACAGCCTGCTTGTGTATCCTCTGGAGCACCATCATGGGCATGTCTCCTTGTACAAAGAGAGCCTGTGCTGGTGCTGTTGGGCAGCAGAGTCCATTCCTGGAAGGGGTGATGAGCGATCATGGTAGTGAAATCCCCGAGACCCAACATGAGGCAGACATTGTTTTCACCGACAGGAAGCTGGGCATGAATCTGAAGCTCTGCAGTGATGTGCCACCACTCTAGTGTGAGTTCAAACTTTGATGGAGGAGTACTTTAATTTGAGCTGAAGTGATTAAAAGAGCTGTGGATTTTTCTTCCCCTCTGCCAGAAGAGAAGCACCATCTGGCCAGGATAGAGTGTATCCCACTTTTCCATAGAAATGAGCCTTCCTTGCTCTTGGAGAAATAAACTGGCCGTAATGTATGATTCTGTACTATGAGATGGTGGTGCGCAGGCAGCATGAAGAAGCGTGGTCCTTCATGGATACAGCTCTGCTGGCAGAGAAGATTCCTCTAGTAGAGCTCCATTTGGTCGTGGACATGGTGGCTTTGCTACGCTACAGTGGAGCACAGCTTTCTAGTACAGGGTGTATGTAGTTGATGTGGTGTACTGATAGTCCTGCAACACTATGGACTTTGTACTACAGTCATAGTTTTGCCATGGCTGTGTGAAAGAGAACAGGAAGCAGTGTGGGTTCAGTCATTTGGATGTGACAGTTTTATGAGCCCTGTGGTGTCTCCCTCCTATCCCAGGCTCCAGCCAGCCACAGTTCTGGGTTAAATCCTCAGCAGAAGAGGAGAGACTGGTCAGGACAGTGAGTTACATAATATGAGAATTTTAGAGGTTCTCAAGAAGCAGTTGTGGTTTTGTTTTCCTTTAAACACAAACCAGTTTATTCTTTTCCCATAGAAGTCAGTGGAACTATGTTATTATAGAATCATATTAATAAACATCACACTTGAACACCAACTTCTGGTTTTGGTGGGGTTTTCTGGGTCTTTCCTAAGATTGTTTTCCTGTTGGTATGTCAGTAACAAAGACATGCATTTGGAAGTTCATGTACTTTGAGAAGCTTTAAAGGTATTTTCCACTTGATAAGATCTGTTTTTGAGAACATAATGTGTTTATTACAGGTTATCAGATCACATCACTTATAATTTTCTCAGAGAAGCGATCAATTTCTTAGAATAAAATGGCATTGAAAAAAAAATTCAAGTGTTTCCTAATATAGTGCCCCTTAGCCTATCTGTTGAAGGTTGTTGTTTTTTTTTTCCTTGTAATACCTATTTGCACAGTGCCTAAGCGCTGAAGTGCATTTTCCTAGTGTTATGGTTTGCATGAAATATAACTCAGAAAAAGTGTAGTACACCCTCTGCAAAGGCTTAATATGAGATTGAAGCGCTACTTAGAGTTTAATGTAAGCCCTGTTTTGATGGGCTGAAGTAGGATACCTGCTGACTCTTTGCACAGTGATTAATTTCACCTCTACAGTTTGATTTGCAATTGATGTTAATAAGGGGATGGCTTACAGGGAAAGCAGTCAGTGTGAAGACAAGTGTGGAGGCCCTACCTTCAACTGGAAACGATAATAGGTGTGGTGCTCTAAATTTGACATGGCTTTTTTATAGTTTGTGAAATACAGGAATGGGTAGGCCTGTCAAAAAATAAACAAAGGCATGTTTTTTACTTTCAGCTGCTTATAGTGCAGCCCAGCAATAAACAACAGAAAGCAAGCCAAAGGTAGGGATGAGAAAGAATGTGTCAGGGTAAGTCTCGAAAGGGGGCTCCTGAGATGCTGAGCCCAACCCCCAGCGATTGTGGGCACCTGTGTTATCCCCTAAGCCTTTTCATAAACTGATAGAGCTTTAAAGCTCTACCTTATTAGGTGATTTTGGCTCCTCTGTATGAATAAGCTCAGTAACACATGTCCTTGTCTTCATGCCTCAGAACTCATTTATTTGAGGAAATTCACTTAGGATACCAATAAGAGATGTTGTTAGGAAAGAGGTAAAGGGGCCAAAAAATTCAGCATAGTGGCCAGATTTTGGGAAAACATTTGCAGAGGGGTGGGTGGCTTTCCTGTAGCTATGAAGACAGGGAAAAGATGGGAAGACTGATGTCTTAGGAAGGAAAGGAGGGGACACATAAAAAGAGAGTAAGTGAAAGATGTAGGAAAATGTTGTGTGATTTTTTCAGCTCATAAAATCAAAGATGAGAAGACTTAAATTTTTAATTCTGTTTACAGAATATAAATACTGTGTTAAAGAATAAGGTTTTTTTTTAATTCACCGATTGTAACTGGAAATTCAGGGACAGCCTTATAAAAGCCAAGTGCTGAGCAGAAGCCAGCAGTGCTGAGCAGTTCTGTGATGCAGTGACAACCAGCAGATGCAGAAAGAAAACATCTGTTGTGCTGTCCAGCAAACATAGGCCAGCCTGGTGCTTGAGAAAGAGTTCAGAGTCTGCCTGTGTATGGTAAGACTTTGAAATGTCATTGGCAATGGGGAAGCGAACATATCTGAGTCCTCTATGGCATCTCCACAGAGTGGTCGTCTATGGCACCAAAGTGAGGTGCGTGCACCGCAAGGGATGTGCAAGATAATCCATTAGAGAAAGTAAATATTTTTCATACCATTAACTAAAAAAAAGCTTACTACATCTTTATCTCATCCTTTTTTAATTTCTATTTTTGTGTATGCTTTATAATATACATAATTTATTTGTATAGTAGTACCTGTATACAATTTACAAATAAGTACATATACATACTTTGGGAGTGCATGCTCCAAACCCTGGTGCTAGGGATGTGTGGTCAAAAAAGTTTGGAGATCACTTCTTTACGGATACCTTAGAAAAAGCAAATGTAGCAAATAAATTGATGACAATATGACAACTTGAACAATACATTTTTTAATGCAGATCTACGATGTGCTGCAGACATTACTGCTCTGAAGGTCTTGCATAGGGATGTCCATCCATAAGAGAAGACCCGAGCTAAAAGGCTTCTTCACATTTCTTTGGATGTAGCTGAGCATGGCAGTGAAGCTGGAGTGTTGGCATTGCCTGTTTCTACATCTGGCTAAAGTGTTTACAAAGGAGGGAGTGCTGGGAACAAGTCACAGTAAATTTAAGAAGTGGGTTAGATCACTTATTTGGTAACTGAGAAGTAATCTTCATGTTGCCCAAATTATTTACATGCTTCACCCTCAATCATTCTAGTGCCCATACAGCTAGGGCACAATCCTTATACTGCCTTTATTATGCCGAAGCCTTGCTGCTGCTTCCACTGAGTCAGATTTTGTCAGCCTTTCTAATGCTCTGCAATATTTTTTATTCTAGAAGTATAGCCAATTAACACAACCATATCAAATGAGATTACTTGCAGAGTGGGTCTGATCCAAACCCCACTGAGGTCAGCTGAGGAACTCCCATGGTCTTCAGCACATTTGGGATAAGGCCCAGGATAAAGAGTGTGTTGAAAGAGGGTGGTTGAATAAGTCCCTTGCTCTTTTCAACAGATTTGATTGAGCTGTGCTAACAAATTTTTCCAACTGGAAGAAAACAGATAACAGCATGTTTGCATGCGGGCTTGTGCTCTCCTCCTTTCTCTCCCCCTCCTCCCTGCATGCACATGTATTTAGCATAGAGGCAGACGCGTGGTTGTGTCAACTAACTGACATGAAGCAGTATATCTCTGATAAAACTGGGACTCTGTTTGATGTAGTTGCAGTCAAATGTGCTTGATTTGAATAAGAGATGTTTTTGAAATCTATTTTTATGCAGATTTTAAAGCCTGTAAGGTAACGAGTGAGTAAGACAGCTATTAACATTTCAATCTTTCTGATACCCAGAATAAGGGAAAGAGATGGATGAGATCTGGCTGTTGTAGATTTAGCCAGCCTTTTTTACACTTGGGTTAAGTTAACCCTCTTTTATATGCTGAGTTTCGTGTTTGAGTAATTCCAGATATTTGCAAATGTGAAGTTCAACTACATGAAAGACTGTTTAGGTGTGCTGAGATGTGCACGGTGATATTTCTTGACTGCATCCTTCCTCCATTTCCACATTTATATTTCTCTTATAATGTCCATTTTTCAAGGTAGTCACACAGTAACTTTCACTGACCTTAAAAACTGTGCACTAGGACTGCCTGCTCATGACTGTTCTCGTGTTTTCTCTATATTGATCACAGCAAGCTTGAATAATGAGCTTCAATTTCTGTCATTAGTACAGGCCATGGAAGCACTGTTTCCAATTATTTAAAAGTAAAAAAAACCACAGAAAACTCTTAATGATATATTTTAGAAAGGAATTTTCAGTTTTATTGTAAGTTCCCGTTATAAATAACATATACATGTTATCTTTTGTTTATTTTGCTTGCCCCTTTCAGGGTATGATCTTAGTTAAACTTCCTGAGAGTTGCTTGTGTACAAACACAGGATGCCTTTGAATGTATGAAGTGTGTCTAACATTAACAAATTTACGATTACTACATGTTCAGACAGACTGATTATACATGACAGTGCAGATAATTAGAGGTTCATGTAGGCACGCACTTGGTAAAATTGTACAGATAGTTGTGTGTCTCAGGTGTCTGAAAATTGTGTCTCCACTCTTCAAGTTACATCTTTTAAAGGCTAAAGAAATTTTATATGCAGAATAGTTAGGGCAAACCCAGCAGTTCAGTTGTTGCCTTGCAAGACACACAGCAGATGTGCAGCAGTCTGCTTCTTGCTGACTTGGCATTTCTTGGGGCCAACCTACGGGACTGTATGTTGGTGAGATGAGGCACCCCATTCCCTGTGCTCTCTCAAAGCCCTGAGCCCCTTTCTAAGACACACACTTAAATCCCTCATTATTTGTCTCATCCTTCCTCTTTTCTATTTTCCATTCCTTCTGTATACGGTTGTTTCTTCCTTGCGTTACTAGTACAGCAGCAAACAGTTTCAGCTGGATGTTTCTGTCATCTTAACTCTTCTGGCCAATGTGGTCAAAACTTCTTTCCTCTGTTATCTTTAGGTGTCTGTATTTGGACACTTTTATGTACATAATGTGATGATTTCTTTTTTTCTTTAGAATAAGTTGTGTGCCTGCAACTTCCCTTTGTTTCTGGAGAATTACTGTGCAATGTCTGGTTAAAACAAAACCCCTTTCCTTGAGTAGCTAAATGTAGATTTAGGAGCTTTGTCATTGACACCCAAGTTTGAAAAATGTGGCTGCAGGTAGGGATGCAAACTATATAATCTTTCTCCTTTGTAACAAGAGAAACACTGAAATACGTTTCTAATAAGTGAGGATAATGTCATGTGGAATATGCAGCCTTTGAGTTACTGCTTGTTGTTTTTTCATTAAATGCAGGAAAGGTTGTTTTGTTTAAGATTTTTGTAAGCTGAAAGTTGTGGAGTACCAGTTGTGTGCAGAACTGCTGTTTTGCTGCTTGGTCAGGAATAAGACCACGGCCAAGTCACTGGCAAGGTGGATAAGCCAGAGCAGCTAACATGGGTGCTGAAATCACTGCGTACTCAGGGGTGCCTCAGCTGCCTGAGCTGACATACCTTCTTTCCCAAGCACTAAATTGTCTTTAAAAACAAACAGAAACTACCACATGCTTGCACCATTTCAAAGACACGCAACCTATTTTATCACCAGCCACAACTTGCTGATGGAACAAGAGGAACCACTGTAGCCTTGGATGACTGTCCTGAGGATGTTTCATAAGGGCCTCTGAGTCATGTCCCATCTATCCATCGCAATGTTTCACCAACCAGGGAAGCAAGAGACTCAAATACCCTCTTGCCAGCATCTATAACTGTAAAACCCTCTTTGAGTAAGCTCAGTCACAAACACTACAGATAACTCAGTCCCCAAATTTTGTCCTATCACCATGTACTGCCATCAGACTCTTTGTTTCCTTTTCCTTTTACTTTCTCAAATGTTGGTTTCTAATATCACAGGTCAGTCTTTTATTTCTCTTGTCTGTAGAAAAGCTATGAGCGTGCATCTGAAAGCCTGTGGCACTGGTCAAGCAACAGGAGGCAAATTGTGCACATACAGAAAAGGGCTATGCTCTGCCATAAAATACAACTCCGTTCAGATAGACTTGTTTCAGAATTGAAAAACAACTGCTCTTCTGGCTCTGATCTGTCAGGTGAGAAGAGTAATAGCACAACTTTAATTTTCAGGAGGTTTAAGCCCAGAGGTGGCCTGGCCATAGTAATAAGTCTCAGGTGCATGCTATGTTGCTAATAGAATAATTATCCTGCCTGCTTGCATCTCATAGAGTGGTAAACCAGGGCAGGCGTGGCTGCTGAAGGATATGTGGTCTCCTTCAGATGAAGGTGAAAATATATCTTAGGAGGTCTAGTATCTAGAAGCAGGTTAGAAGACTGAATTATTTCTCAGTGTATGTTGAGGTGGAGATTTGATTAGAGATTCACTATATCAACCTTTTAGAAAGTGCTCTGCTTATTGGCGAGTGTGTTTGAATGCACCGATTTTGAAATGGTAGGTTTTTGCAACTTTTTTCCTCCTTCCTTAAAAGATGCTTTAGGTTGCTGGCAGTTATGGTAAGTCGGAAACCATTCTTTACAGCTGTTCAGATATCCACATATGCTCATCTTTCTATACATCCAGAAGATTTCACAAAATCCTGTAATGATGTTGGGCTGTAGTTTTAAGGTTCAAAATGTTGACTATGTTGTATTCTGTCTGTGATTGTCCCCTTTAATGATAGACTTTCCTATGTGCACATGTAGAAGACTTTCTTTGTTGTTTGCCCCTTTCCTTCAAAGAATCACTGTTCCCAATAGTTGCTGTTTTTTTTTATGATGATGATTTTTTTTTTCTTTTTTTTTTTTTTTTTTTAAGGGGAAGACTTGTGGGAGAATTGGTTTCCCAAATAGGCCTCATTTGATATGAGGAAAAGAGACTTGTCTTTCTTCACAGAGATCTGTGTTGTCTTTAGATAGAAGGTTCCATGCTCTAAAACATGTTTCATGAAACTGCATGGTAGTAAGGTAGTAAAATAAAAGCCAAATGTTATATTCTAATAAAACTTTCAATATAGAAAGGCCTAAACATGTCTGGCTCAGCTTGGCTAATTGTTAGCTGGCTTGTTACCTTTGCTTAGGCTCCCATTTAAAGAGGCAAAGTATTAATCTTTGCAGATAAGCTGTGGGCAGTTTCTAGCCAAAGCCTTTTTGTTGCTTTCTTTAGCTGTGTGACTGTATTGGTATTGGAAGGGGCCAGTTCTGTGACTTTGTCACTCATTTATATTGGTCGCAGAAATCCCTCTCTGATGGAAGAGGAGGAAAATAGTCCCTTTGCCATCGATAGCAAACAACAATTAGACCAATAGTTAATCACTTGTTTATTTATAGACCAGAACAAGCTATGCTTCCATCTAATTTGACTTCCTGTGTATTCAGGCTGTGTATTTTCCTTTGGACTTTGTAGGGGGAAGTGCTATGCGGTGTGGGTTTTTGTCTGACTTTTTTTTGTTTTCCTTTGAAACAAAGGAGTGTCTTCTAAAATCTGAATGCTACAGTGAGTCCACTAGCTTCCCTGGTAAGCTGTTTTAATCTTTATGTGCCCTCCATCCCAAGAAATGGCATCTGAATCTAGGGTTACATTTATGTAATATTTATACTCAACTCCATGAGTGTTTTGGCTTTGTAAGGGAGGATGGGAAGCTATGGTCTCACAGCTCATTCCTGTGTAAGTATTTGTAGGCAGCAGTCAAGGCACCTCTCAACTTTCTGTTCAATATTCTGCACTAACTGAGCTCCTTAAGCTTCCCACTTAAAAGTTTGTTTTATTTTTTCTTTCTCATCCTTAGATCTCTTTCTACAAGCCTCCTTTGAGCTCCACCCAGTACTCCCATGCCTTTCCTGAACAGGACTATGTGTAACAGTTGTGTGGTTTTCTTACCTATGCCCTACACGTCGTTTCCTCACTTCAGCCTGGTAGCCCTGTTTTAATCCCCTGAAGATTATGTTGGTGCTTCTAGCCCCACTAGCAATGCATCCAGCTATAATCAAAGCAGTGACCAAGGACATATCTGTGACCTTTCCAAGCAAAGCCTTCAATCCTGGAGCTATGATCTGTGTTTCTGCTTCCTAGATCTATCATCAGGCTGCCAGATGACTTCATCTCCCTGTTCTGTAGCTGCACCCTGTTCTGTGCTATTCTGCCCATCTTTGAGTCACTGGCTAACTCTGCTAGGAAAGAGCTTTAGAGCCACTGTGTTTAAGGAAAACATTTCATGTAGTGACTGAGCTGACCTAATACCTCACAGCTGCCAAAAGGGATATTCCCCTTCCCATAACCCGCATGCTGTTACTGACTCCAGCACTCATTTGCCCCCTTGGTGTGCCTGTCCAGCTAACTACATCGGCACCCTTCTCTTTCCTTCTAGATACAAAACCATCAGAAAAATAAGTTAATTTCTGCTTGGTTAGTTTGGTGGTTTAGTGGCTACATCAGCTCGGACAGGGATCAGGTGAACATACAGAAAGCAACAAGAGGGAATATGTGGAGGTAGGTGATAGTGGGAAGGGAACAACTTTTTTCAGCAGCACTGAGCTCTCAGATTGTCCTGCAGCCCTAATTTAATAGTTGACCTGCTGGCTGAATTGTACCTATATAAATGCCATGGCCAGGATGGGTTTGTCATAGTTCAGGTGAGTGGGACCATTGCTGGTGAAGTGCGATGCCCACCAACTATCAAACAGCAGCCAGGACAGATTTCTGACTAACAAGTTCCATGGTCCCTCCAATGGCTCTATGGCAGTAGGATCCTAGAAAGGAACCTGTAGGCACATTCCTTAGCACAGAAAATCTGGGGTCAGATTTAAGTAACTATAACTCATGATTCCTTTTATTGGTGAATAAGAAACTATCCCTGTAAATCCTCCTAGTAAGACTTCATCTGATTAATACATCATGGTTATTGGCCACATTTTGTGGCCAAACATTGATGCAACTTCTGTCTTGTTTAGTGTCACGTTAGTTTTCCATGTAGTGTGAGTTTTTTGGCAAGATGTTATGTGGTCTAGTGATTCTTGTGCATTGGACTAGCCCTAGTAGATGCTAGTGAAAGAGCTGTATTTATCAACCATAACTAGACCCTGCCAAAAAAGCCCCCTGCCAGCCCAAAATGAAAGGCTTGTTTGACAATACAGAAAGGCACTTATTACATTTTTAGCCTCTCCTCAAATTCCTTGTTGATGGCATCCCAAACTGACAGTTCCATTATTTTATGTAAGGGTGATATCAGGCCAATCGACTTACTACATCTGCTTTCCTCTTGTCCCTTTACAATTTGGGGTTATGCTGGAAGTCCTTTGAATGCTCTGAGTTGGGCTACTCTTCCAGGATTTGTTAAAAATCAGGTTTTTTAGTAGTAGAAACATAAGCCATTTTGTTAGATGTATGTTATGTGATGCTCCTTAATTCTGAAAAAGTTCCCCACCAGCAGTGTACTGGCTCATTTTTTCCTCAGTTACAAATTGTACCTTTTCAATTGCATGAGTTTAAGGAATGGTTTTTGAGAGTATTGTTTCTTTAAATACTGGTACCAGTGGATGCAAAAGTGAAACCAATCAATCTTCTAAACCACTTCAAGTAGAGAGCCACCTGATTCCTTCCTCACATAACTTCCATTTCCCTCTTTCCTCTTCCAAGAATCCTTAAGTTTTGTTATCTTTTTCTGTTTTATCTTGAGGGCAGGGAAATTGCTAGAGCACAGAGCCAGGCAAATCTGGTAGTCATGGGCAGGTTCCAGCCTTTTGCATGGATTTGAAGCAAAAGGAGCTGAGAAGGGCTTGGTTCTCGAGTGGGCAGGCCAAACAATAGAAGAGAACAAAACTAATTGTAACTGGTGGGACTGTAGCATAGAAAATATTCAGCCTTGCATGTTAGGCTTTCTTTGAGCGTTGTTCAGTAGAGGAGCTTCCCAAGGAGGACGAAACCACCCCTTTCTGAATGGGGCTGGTGTAAATTCTCTGTAGCAGAATGTCATCTTAATGTGCCTTGGCTGCAGATGCATCTGCAAGGGATAGATGCATGCTAAAGATGGATGCTGAGTGTGAATAAAAGCATGAATGATGTACAAAACCCCTTGTGGAAAATGAAATGGTATCCAGAAGATACGAAGTTGTTAGCTATTCATTTTGTTCTGTGGGGAAATGAACAGATTTAGTGTGTGTGTGTGTGTATGCGTGCACATGAATGTACATATGGATGTATACATAAATATAGAAGTATGGTTTCCTAAAGGATTCAAATGTACCTTGGCTTGAGTTAACTATTCCTAGTGTAGTGACAGAGTAAGTAAATAAAGCAGCCACTATGTAGTATGGCATGCCAGTATGGGAGTGCATTGCCTTACCTGGGCCTTTACATTGCAACCACTGTTTCACTTACCACTTGGGGGAGACATTAAAATTAAAGCTTATCTTCAGACCTCTGGTAGTGGCCAGTGAGGGTCACCTTTTTCCAGATTGCCATGTTTAGCACATGGTATATTAAATTTGTGCACCACTACACATGGTTTGAGTGGATTGTGCAGATGCTTTCCTAAGTGTCTTTTTCATATTCTTCCAATTCACCAGTTCAAAGATTTATATTCATTGCTTTTTTTTTTTTTTTTCTGTGATGGGCTCATCCGGTCTAGCTTCTCTTAGAGCAGGCACTGAACTCAAACTCCCCAGTGATAAGTAAAAGTATTTGTCTTTAGGCATCCAGCTTCAGGGCTTAGCTCCTTGGAGACAAACTACAGCTGGAAACAATGATGCAGGTCTGTAATGAGCCTTAATAAAAAAAAATAAAAATCATTGTTTCAGTTAGCACAGGAAATACACAAATCTGCTGTAATAAGTAATTAACCTATTTCATTGCATCAGAGTCTCTTCCTTATATGTGGCTCAAGGTAGTGTTGAGATCCTGCATCCCCTCTCCAGTACGTGACTTCTCAGACTTTTGACAGGCTGAGCAGCCCTTTCCTTTATCTCAACAAGTCTCTTTCTTCCTGCCAGGATTTCTGTAATTTATATCATGACTTGCTCTCATTCTTTTATTCTCTCAATCCCAATCTGTTATCAGTCCTTTTATTTCTATCAGCTTCTTAATCTCTGTCTATCAGCATATAGTTTCTTTGTTCTGCTTCTGGAAGATATCACTGATCTGCACCCAGGTGCTTGCGGAGAGGGGGAAGAAAACCGGCTTCTCTGGGCTTGAGCTCTTCCCTTGCCTCTCTTTGAAGGTAAACTGTTCATGGTAGTGACTCGCTATTGTTACCTCCCTGTGGAATTTTGGTTCATCGTGGTAGTTAAAAAGTAATCGAATGACAGTGAGCAGACTTCCCTCCACTTTAGGGGACCTTGTGATGATGATTTATTTATCATTTTCATTTCAGCAGGAGCTATGAACCCCTGTCAGAGATCAGGGCTCCACTGTGCACATGAAGGCTGTGCAATGTAATGGAAAGATGGTCGCTGTCTCAGTGAATTTGCAGTTGAGGTGTTGAAGCGTTTTGCTTTCATGTGCCAGGAGCGTTTGAGACTGTTTAACTGAAGGAGAGAGGGTGAGCTGGGACGGGTGCAACAGCAGGTCCTTTGAGACATCCTGTGAAGGGAGTCTTTAAGGGATTTGTATGGCATGCATGTTACTTGTACAACAGTGTGTCAGGTGTTTGAAACCCAAAAGTCAAAGGAAAAGGTGACAGTAATGGACTTTCCTTTGTTAACAGAGAGCAATGATTACAAATTGCATCCAGGATCCTGCCAGATAAACAGTTTGAGGGAGAATGTGACCGACATGAGAGTAAAGACGCTTCATTAAAATTAGCTCTTCCTGTCATGTGCACAACTGCCTCATGGAGAGGAGAACTGCGGTTGCGTGGATTATGGAAGATCCAGACAAGCAGGCTGCAGAGTAAGCTGTCATGTGCTATGACACCGAGTAATGCAAATCAACTCTGTTCCAGGAAAGCCATTTCCATGTCAGCCTCTACACGAAAATTATCTGACTTGAACAAGGGTTTCTTTATAAAGTTAAGAGAATTATTCCTAAGGATTGGAATTTGTCTGTGTCATGGAGGAATGGCCACAATGGACTTCAAAGTGCGGTCAGAAGATGAGATAATGTGCAACAAGCACATTACAAAAAAAATTTGTAACCAGCAGCCCAGAGAGGAGTATGTCAGATTTAGAAAGTATGTTTCTGTCTGAACAGTCCAACCTGCTGTTTTAGAAATAATGTGCACGGTTACTGCATTTCAGTGATTAAAGAAGGAAAATACCTCTCAGTCCATTCTGCTCTGGGTTTGACTCTTTGTGCACACCCTGTTTTGCTATTCCTGCTTGTAGTTGGTTGCTCAGTCTCCTTATGGCTTGAATGGGTGACTCAGAGCTTTAGAAAACCCCAATCACTTTTGTTTTGATTTTAATCTGGGTGGCATTTGGGAGCAACACTTGAGACCACTTTTTTTAGGCAGTGTTTTGAGTTCAGAGAATCTCCTTGAAGTTTGCTTCCTGCAATCCTTTCATCCAGTCTGTTTGAAATTCTGCTTTTCCTTTGGCTTTGTTCGGCATCTATTCAACTACCTTCTGTATTGTAGTAGGTATCAGCCTTTGTTAGTGGCCCACGATGGTGGCTGGTGATGGTGACTGGCTGCTCAAGCACACTGAAAGGTGATTGATATAATTTTGTTGCTCTTCCTATCTCATGCTTATGGTTGCTAAAGAGTATTCTGCTAGTGTTGGGGTATGGAATAAAAGTTATGCATAGTCCTTGCTCTATCTGCTTTGTCTCTTGCAAGATGAATTCCAATGATGAGAAGGACTGAGTTACTTCTCTTTCCTGTGGGCTCAACTCTTGTCAGCCCATATGTACTCAAGAAGTCATGAATAATAATAGAATCATTAAGGTTGGAAAAGACTTCTGAGATCAAGTCCACTGTCAACCCAATGCTACCATGACCACTAGACCATGTCCTGAAGTGCCATGTCTCCACTTTCTTTGACCACCTTCAGGGATGGTGACTCTACCACGTCCCTGGGCAGCCTGTTCCAATGTTTGATCATTCTTTCAGTACAGAAATTTTTCCCCATATCCAATCTAAACCTCCTGTGGTGCAACTTGAGGCCATTTCCTCTCATTCTGTCACTACTTGTGAGAAGAGACCAACACCCAGCTCTCTACAACCTCCTTTCCACTAGCTCTAGAGAGCAATACAGTCTCCCCTCAGCCTTCTTTTCTCTAGACTAAGCAACCCCAGTTCCCTTAGCCACTCCTCATAAGACATGTTCTCCAGATCCCTCACCAGCTTGGTTGCCCTTCTCTGTGCAAAGGAAAAGAGGAGGCTTTGTTTTCTGTATTTCCATAAGCCATTAAACCCCGCTTCTGTATTTCCACACTCTGTTCATGTGTTCAGGAGCCTTGAGGTCGGAATGATTGTCTCTTCTTCCCTTTAGAAATTAATGGTGTTCCTTGGTGACCACAGTGCTTTGCTGTTTTTCTTGAAGGGTGCTCTGAACACCCTCCACTTTAATTCTAGTGGTATTAAATCATGCAGCAAAACACAGAGGTTCTGGATTTGCACCATCTCAGTGCATGTGTGGTAGCTTCTCTTGGCTTTGCAGCCAGCACTGATGCTATTTTGTGCTGTAGCAGGTTGTCATAAATTCCCTGAAGCATTCTCACTTCCAGTGGATACTTCTATGCTGCCTCATGTGGCTGGTTCAACCACCTGCCAGGACATGGGATTGCTCGTCCAGAGGTGTTTGTGCCTCCTTTGAACCTGAATGGTGTGGAAATGAAATGTGTATGTGTGAAGCGTAATAATTTGTTGTGGTTTTCATTTGTTATTGAAAATGATGGAAAACCAGAGAAATGGAAGAATGAAAATCCAAGCAAGAAAATAAAAATAAAGAAGCATCCTTTCCTCTTGTGGTATCAGAGTACTCCCAGTTTTCAGGTTGTCGAGATTTAGGTTCCGTCCACTAGACCTACAACAGACACTCTCTGTTAATGCCTCTTCCACCCCCCAAATAGAGGAAGAGAAAGAGGCTAAGGGAGAGAGACTTATGGCCCCCACCCCTCCCAAATGAGAGAGGAAGGGAATGAGAGAGAGCCTTCTGGATTAGAAAAGAAAACTAAAACAGCTTTAATGAATATAATAATAATAAAATGGGATATATAGAGAAATATATACCAAACCAGTATGGAACCCAACCTCCCCCTGATGGCAATTATGTCACCGTCACCGCTGAGGCTGTGCAGGCACTGGCAAAGTCCCAGAACGGGTTCAGCAGCAGACTGGGAATCGGGTTCAGGAGTTGGGTTCAGGAACACACAAATTGGGATCAAAGGCACTAGAAGGTCTAAGAAGGGAAAGCCAAAGGGAAGGGTCCAAGAAGGCCCCTCAAGGGAAGCGAAGGCCAGTGGAAGGATCCCGAAGGAAGACGAGAAGCGAAGGCCAGTGAAGGGCCGACGGGAAGACTCAAGACCCTCATGACCAGCTTTATACTGAATATGATGTATATAGGATGGAATATCTCGTTGGTCAGTTTAGGGTCACCTGTCCTGGCTGCTCCTCACTGCAGGTGCGGCCTTTCAGTTTCTGCACCCCCCGATGTGGTACACAAGATCTAGCAGTGACCTTGGTCTGCATACTGATCCTTGGTAGTAACTCCAAACATCAAGCATTATCACTGCTAGAAGCAGACACTTCTGCAAAAACGTGCTGTTAGCTTCAGAAAGTGCAGTAAGTTAGAAAAGACTGAGCTGAAAAGTAAAATCACTGAAACAGAATTGGTTTGGTTCTGACTTAAACCAGGACACAAGTCATAGGGAGCAGGCAGACTCTCCAGACTCTCCAGTATTAATTTCAAGTTTATCATAGGCTGTCTAGTACGTACAGTATTATAGCATCTTTCCTGTAATTAAGGGTCAGACAACGTTGTCATTGTCACCCCCCTACTATAATGGATTAGAACTTGCATAAAATAACCAGCTATGAGCTGAGGCTTTATGTGCACTCTCAGACTGAGAGCCAGCACTTCCTTTATTTTTAATCTGGCATACTTAATTATAGGCGGGTCTGAGAGCACCACAAATTAAGGTTGTGTGATGCTCCCATTATACAACTCTATTTTCAATTGCCTATTGCTTCATCAAACTCTAAGCAGCTGGGCTTGAAGTTTTCTAGGGCTGGTTTTTGCCTTAGGTGGAATTATTGAAAAGTTTCAGTTAAAGTGAGCTCCATCATTTGAGGCAAAGGCTAAAGAAATTGGTTTATTTTATTTTTGAGATCTTTCTGGTTTGTTTTTTTTTTTGTAGCCTTTTTGTCTGTTTTATTACTCTTTAGAGGTGGTGTTTGATTTCTATATTAGCTTTGATGCAGGGATTCAATATTTGGTGAGAGGAGGTGTTTTTTGTCAGTGGATGCCTTTTCTCATCAAATTTGAGAAAATTGTAAGTCTCTGAAAAATTGCAGTTACCACATATTCACTGGGATCTCTTATGTTTGTATATAATTTTAGGCTAATATTTTGTATTCTGTCTTTGCTAAGCATATTCCCACCCTTTGTCTGTGCTGTGGGTTGACCAGGCAGCAAGTCCCTGAGAGCAGTTCAGCTTGCTCCAATTACAGGGACTCAGAAAAGCATTTCTGTAATGGATCCCCCATGCGATAACATCAACCAGGCTTAGGCACAAGAACTGCAAGCAGAGAGCCTGTCTCACCTCTCCACCAGCCCTTTTTCACCTTAACTTGTCCACCATGAGCGCAGCGCTGCTGGGGAGGAGGGAAAGGTTGGGTGTGTACTGTGGCTGTGGAAATGGTAAGAAAGGAGGGGACTTATGCAAACAGTCTGGTAAGAGTGGCATTAGGGGAGGACGAATGGGGATAAATCTCTGTGTGGGGGAGGGTGAATGGCTGATACAAAATGGTGTGGGACCTTGTTGGGAAGGGGTTAGTTGGGGACCTCACAAGAGGAGGTGAGACAGCAGCTGGGTGAGGGGAGCAGCGCAGGTCTGCTCAAGTGAGAAGCAGAATTTGGGGCTTGGGGTGGCAGCAGATCCATGGATGAGGAAGACCAGGGGTGTTGTGGTGCTGCCAGAGGAGCAAATGAGGGATCACTGGTGAGGTGTCAGCACCCAGCAAGGAGCCTAGCTTTTTGGTTTAGGAACTCTTCAATTTTGCAGTTTTTTGTCTCTGAGGAAATATTAGAGATACACTGTCAGGCTGCGCCTTGCAGCTCCCTTGCGTGAAAGACAACCTGCTTCTTCTGTCAGCTCTGCCATTAGCTCACTTGGCAAAGATCTCTGCCATAGTCCTAGGGTCTTTTGATGACCCCTGGGGATGCAGAGTGATGCAATGTGATGGATTTTTAATGCGCTTTTACAAAACCTGAGACCTTGCACAGAAAATTGCATTAAAGGCACATTATTGAGGTTGTAAAGTCAAGCACACACAAGTTAGGAAATGCCAGAACAGAGCTGGTCTGTGGACCACTAATTCAGGCCCTCTGTACACTATGAAATGATCTTTGGTGCTCTGATCACATCTGTTTCTTATTGGCAGGACCTCTGCAACATTCAGAGCACTGGATGGATGGTGGCCTCTTGATGTTAAGTTAAAGATAAATTTAAAAAAAAAAATTTAACATGCTGTGTAATCATGATGTCTGTCTGCATTTATCCAGAACTGTCTAAAGGGAGGTGAATTGTCCCTGTAGTCTTTCAGAACTGCTCGTTTGAGACTACAAGTGAGGAAGTATAGGCAGGGAGAGGATATACTGGAGAGCAGCCCTGTGGAAAGGGACTTGGGGGTGCTGGTGGATGAAAAACTGGATATGAGCCACCAGTGTGCAATGGCAGCCCAGAAGGCCAATCACATCCTGGGCTGCATCAAAAGAACTGTGGCCAGCAGATCAAGAGAGGTGATTCTGCCCATCCACTCTGCCCTGGTGAGACCTCACCTAGAGTATTGAGTCCAGTTCCGGAGCCCCCAGCACAAGAAGGATGTGGACGTATTGGAGCATGTCTAGAGGAGGGCCACCAAAATGATCAGGGGAATGGAGCATCTCTCATATGAAGACAGGCTGAGAGAGTTGGGACTGTTCAGCCTGGAGAAGAGAAGGCTCCGAGGAGACCTCATAGTGACTTTCCAGTACCTGAAGAGGGTCTACAGGAAGGCAGGGGAAGGTCTATTTAAAAGGGTTTGTAGTGACAGGACAAGGAGTAATGATTTTAAGCTAGGAAAGGATAGATTTAGGCTGGATATTAGAAAAAGATTCTTTAACATGAGGGTGATAGAGCACTGGAATGGGCTGCCCAGAGATGTGGTGGAGGTCCCATCCCTGGAGTCATTCAAAGTCAGGCTTGATGGTGCTCTGAGCAACCTGCCCTAGGTAGAGATGTCCCTACTCATGTAGGGAGGTTGGACCAGTTGACCTCTAGAGGTCCCTTCCAGCCTAGAACATTCTATGATTCTAAGATGCCTGGAAGTTTGTTCCAGTAACTCCTTTTGTCTATGCTGGGTGGTGCCTGCCATTCTGCTATATGTATGCTGACAGGCTGCTCTCAAAAAGGCAGGGAGGACTGTGTTCCCTACCTCCCTTTCAGTCAAGGAAGACGTCTCAGACCCAAAAGCACTGGGAGGCATTGAGTGTCTTGAAGCAACTTTTGTCTTTCCCAGGGCTTTGCCTGGCAGGGCACAACTCCATGCAGCCCTTGTGCCAACTGGTTCTTAATAGGACTGAGTGGCTCTGTATGTACTGTTGCTGTTGAGGAATGTGACACAAGACCTGAACTCTAAAACCAGTTTCCTGACAGCAACAGGCATCAAGCAATTTGTCTGATAGACCAGAACTGCATGGATTAAAAAATGAAAGGCGAGCTGAGTTACATATGCGCTACTGGGAATACAACTTGGCTTTGCCTGCACATCACTACTTGATGTCGATGCTAGGTAATATTTCAGGAATTCAGCCACCCTAGCCTTGCAACCCCTTTTTGACCCCATGAAATAACAGACCAGTGTCCTAGGGAGTTCCTCCTTTATGGCAAGGAAAAGTCAGAACAATCAGGCTCCCAAGCAGACTTTCCTCCCTCGATGTAAACATGAAACTGCATCCCTCGTCCATGCCATCATTCCTGGTATGTAGGAATGGTTGAGATACTAAGAGAAACAGGTGCCATGTTTTCTGCAAATGAAGTTGCATCACTAGGATATGAACTTGCATAACTATTAGGAAGACTAATTAAGCTGGAACTTCATGTCCTTTTAATTATGCAATTAAGATGTCCAATTACAAAATTAAGATAAGTAATTAACTGGGGAGGGAGAAAAAAGCTTTATGAAATTTTACTATTGTTTCTGCAAACTGTGTTTCTAGCAATGCACCCATTTATGCAAACTTCAGTCTTCCTGGATGAACCAAGAATGTTTATGGCCTTGAGGTGGTACCATTTCCTTCTGTGTGCCTCACAATATCTGTGTAAATAAAAAGAGGGAAGAGGAAATTGGTCCTTAAGAAATGTATGGTACCAGTGGTTCTAGGGAGTGAAAGGATGGCTCAGCTTGTAGTTAAGGCAGCAGTGTTGAGATGTCAGAGCTGAGCTTAGCCAGGCTTCCTGTGGACATAATGTATGGCCTCACATATGCACTAGACCTCAGATCTGCTGTGGACACTCCTCCTGGTGAGACCACCCTTTGTGCTCACATGAGGTAGAGGTCCCACCTCTTTTCCCAAGGATATATGTTGCTATAAGGAGGCAACATCCTCTACTGCTGTTGACCTCCATCATTTTGTTTAAAGGTGTTGAGGCTGAAGCTGTGGATTTATGACTTGTTCGTTTACTCTTTATTTGGAAAAGTCACCGCCCAGTGTGAAGGGGATGCACTCTGAGAGAGGTGATGAAATACTGTCATTGGCCTGCTGTACGGACCATCTGTCTCTCCCAGGGCTACTCTGGAGCATGGTGAAGTGTGTTGCTTTTCTGTACGGGCTTTTTCATTTAATTGGCCTTTATTCACTGCTATTCTTCGTCTGTCTTTTTTTTTTTTTTTTTTTTAAATCAAAGCAACCCCCAAAACTTTACACACAACGTGACAACTTGCAGCCTTATTACGACCAGTCCCTTGAGCCTATTGGTTCTCTTAAGATAAGAGACTAAAAAAATTGTTCATCAGACCAGAATGATATGGATTAAAGAATTATTGGTAGCAGACTGATGAGGTATAAATGTAATATTGGACATATAATTCGGCCTTTCTTGCACTTTATTCCTGTTGTATTGGCAAATGTTTCAATGAAATAATAATCCTATGGTCATTTAGATTTTGCAGCTGGAAAACACCTGCCCTTGTGGAGGCAGATGGTACAAGTGTGTAATGTCTGTCTTTTTCTTGTGCAATTATGTGAAAATTAAAACACTGGGAGTGCATGCAAGTGATTATGGAGAGCAAGTGTTACATGGAAGTTCTCATTATCTCTGAAACTGGTATTACAGCTCTACAAATTCATTGTTAAAAAGTACAGATTTGTTGAGCTTGAAAATGAAATTGAACTCAAATAGCCCTATCCCAAGCTGGCTAAAGTTGCTTTGAAGCCTACCTCTAGAACATACTGAAATGGTACCTGTGGATATTTGGTATCTTTTTTTGGAGGAATAGTAATAATTCCTTACTCTGAGCCTGGTATTCTACACAACCAAGTGTATTTGGTAACCTCTGTTGACCAGAGTTAGAACAGGTTGTAAGAGAGATTCACTTTCCCCATTTTTAATGTCTTCTGCTTTGTGAGAGAGTACTGGAGGACCTACCTGTCTTTTTGGATATCAGCTTTTTTTTTTT
>VZZY01006552.1:165017-209316 GCA_013400335.1 Eurystomus gularis | reverse complement strand
TTTTTTTTTTTTTTTTTTTTTCTCCTGGTGAGTACATTTTCTGGAGGTAATAACCAGAGGTGGTTGTATCCATGTGGGGTGGTACCCACATTGGCTGCAATACTCACTTACTTGCAAGACCTGAGTTCTGTGCATTCCTCTATCAGAATGGGACCAGATAATTATTTTCTATCTTAAATATCCTGAGCATCAGAATAGAGGAAAGACTTCTGTGATGGCAGCTCTCCAGTGACCCTGCTGAAGTATTCATAATGCAGAACTTCCCAGAGAGGTCTAAGAGCAGAAAGTTTACAGAGTTAGCCAGGCCAAGGATGATATCAATGTTTTGGGCAGCCTGTGCCGTCTAGGCAGTACTCCCAGGAATGCTTGTGTATTTTTATATAAGATATCATTGTAATGTTGAGGAGGCTACCATTATTTTGTGTATTATCACTACTTTGTGAGCAAAATACATCCCAGTGTTAACTGGGATCTGGTATGGGTATAGCAAGTAGAGGCAAATAGGTGAAAATGCATGATTATCTCTTGTTTGGCAGGAATGATTTCCCTTATCTCAGCAAAATACTTTGTTTTCCCACTCAGTCTTCCAGAATAACACACCTCCCAGCTCCCAACAACGAGATAAAATAACATCACTTTTTTTTCTCTGAGTGTCCTAGTTTATAGCTTTCAGGTATTATTAGGTTGTGCATTACTTAGATGTGGAAGGAATGACGCACCTTCTCTATTGAGAGAAATTCTGAGGTAATTTCAATGGTATGTTGAAGTCTATGATGCAGAATTGGAAACTCTAATGTTATCTGCTATACAAATTGATTACACTTAATGGTAGACTTTAAAATACTTTTACTTGCAATACTGATCAGTACTGACCTGGCTGGGCAGACAGCTAGTTCTGTTGATTACATATCCATCACAACTTATGTTAATTATCTATTGATTTTAACTTTTTCTCTTTTTTTTTTTTTTTTTTTTTCATGGTGTTCTGTGGAGAGAAGCTCATATTTCAGAGAGGTTAAATCTGCCATGCTGGACTACAGGAATGTATTTGGCATGTTAACTTTCTTTTAACATTTGTGTTTTAATATATACAGAGAGCATCTAGCTCTGAGAGGCCATCTGAACATCTTCAAAGAGTTATTGAATTGTTTATTGATCTACTTCTTACTGCCGTTCCTCTGGTTCCTTTTGATGTCTTGTCACTTTGTTCAGAATATAATGCCAGGGTTTTAAATTAATAGTTGTGCAGGAAGCCCTATATGTGTAAATATTAGGGTATGTTTCTCCTCTGAGTGAGAATGTGCTAGATTATCCAGTAAATATTGCTGCCATCACAGTCTTATCCTTTTTCATGCCACTTCCTTTGCACACAGACTCCTTCCTCTCTTCCTCTCAAGGAAACTGAAGTGTCTGCGGCTTTATCTTTTAGGTTTTATAACAGTCAAATCTCTTATTCTGCCATTGGAAGCTTACAGACTAGTTCCCTGCTTAGGAAAATAAATTTGATTAATTTTTTTCTCCCTCCATTTAATCTTTTTCCATGTCTCTCCCTTACATTTCTTAAATTCACGATGTAAAGTGCCTGCTGACTGGTTTTTTTGCCTTTCATTAATTTATCTAATCACTTTCTGACGCTTTCTAAGCTTCTGGAATAGACGGCATCCCATAGCAAGGCGTTCCACAGTTAGTACATCAATTACTTGGAAAAGTGCTTCCTTTTTAATCCTGCCACCTTAATATTTATTTGTGTATTTATTTTTTTTAATTGCAGGTAATAATTCTTTATTTTCTAAGACATGAAGGATCTTAAATATATTTGTCATATCCTGCATCAGTTGCTTCTTTTCCCAGGATTAAGGTTGTAGTCTGTTTGCTTATTCCTTGTACAGATATTGTTCCATATCTGTGGTCATCTTGATCACCTCTCAGTATCTCTTCTATTTCTAGATTTTACATTAGACTTAGCCCTTCTAGTCCATTGAGTGGTCTTCTACCTTAGCGTGTACCCACAGCAACAGTAGGGGGTTGCCTGATACCAGATTAATTTTTGTGATAAATTAACACAGAACTATGTTAAGTGGCAGACTGAGAAGTAAGACTTCCCGCTGGTGATAAGGCAGGCTCGGAACTGTTTCATTTAGCTGTATAGCTTCTCCAGATGAATGTCCTGTGCCTGCCTACAAGGCAACCCTGCCTGTTTGTGCTCTTCCGGAGTCTACCTCACCTCCCCTTCCCAGCATCAAAACCTGGCCACCATTTTCCCCGTGCGCTTCGCATACAGCTCTATGAGTTACTGGCCAAGTGCACGTCACGGGTGTGCTGAGTAGCCGGATCACATCAATTAGCCTGTTCAAGTTATCAGTTGCTTCTGGCTGAAAAGGCAAAGGTTTGTGCCATGAAGCTGTCAGATTCATGTATTGCTGGTGTCCATTGTGTGTTATACAGGACATTTTTTTCCGTTTTCCGTTTTTCTTTCCTTTTTTTAAGAAGCTCCCGAGTCACTCCTTCCTCTCTCTCTTCCCCACCCAGAGGTGGGAATAAGCTGAAATATTCCAGGGGGAGAAAAAGCACTTAATATTTAAGGTTGCAGAAAGTAAGCTATGACATTAGAAATGTTCAGTCAAGGTTACCCATGCAGCATTAGATCTTCCTTCTTTTATGCATACAGCACCATCAGTATTTAAGCATTTGCATGTTCTTTTCTTTTCTGTAAAACTGCAGATATTTTAGCGATACCAGAAATATTGTGAAATCATAGGGTAGAGCTAGATGTGTTTATTGATGATATTTATCTTTTTTTTTCCTGCTGGCCCTACTCTTTCATTGCTTTATTTCACTGTGTATCTTGGCTACAGTGCTTCTGTTTCCCATCTCATTGTAAACCATGTTTCCTTACCTTTTGAAAACCTTCTTCAAATGTAACTGAATAAAAAGCATCAGAGAAAACCACGTTAGGAGGGGAAAAGGCAGGCAAATCTTCAGCTGTGTGGAGCTGCCAGTAGTGTTCAGAAGCTGACAAAGATGAACCGCTCATCTAAGCATAAATAGTCTTCAGAGCCTGTGTGTTTCTTGCCTTGTGAAACTGGGTGCACTGTACTCATTACTTTTGTTCCTTTTCAAGTGTTCGGTGATCACATCATTTACTTTGTGTAGTGTACGGCTCTGTTGCAGTCACTTTTCACTTTGCCGTACATGAAGACCAGGAGTCTACAGAGTGTCCAGGCTGCAGTTAACTGTAGCCCAGCCTGATGTTTTGTGATCTGCCATGTATTTTACAGTGAAAACATTCAGGATGAAATGCCACAGACTGATGGGTTTCCATTGAGAGAGATTTTCATCTTTTCCATTGTTTACATCCAGAAGATGAGGACTCTGCTATGACACAAAGACACTTTAGGAAGATTTCAAACAACAGCAAAAAATCATCTCTTTGGGGAAGAAAATGTATCGTGTAGGTTGTTTGTCATTCTGAAGTGAAAATATTTTTTTCCCCAAGAGTATTAGCTGTTTCAATAAGGAAAAACTCATATTTTTTAAAGCAGTTAAGTAGCCAAAAAGTCAATAATATGTATTAAATGTGTAATAAATGTCGACTTCTGTGCCTTTACTCCATGATACCCTGTCATCCTGAAATAGTGCCCTTGCGTAGATTGAAGACTCATCATTTCTACTGAGAGGGTTTGTTTGTGTAGGTTTGTACTGCCCTATAAAAAACCCCATTGTTGCTATTTAAAAATTATCAAATCTCTATCTTCTGATTATGATTTCTGTAAAATATCTTCACAAAAGGAAACCTATTAAGAGAAGAGATACTGTGCTGCAGGAAATATCAGGAAATGGAAGTACAAATAGCTACTAACTCAATACTTAAATCGCATTCTGCTTTGCTGGTCATGTGAGATTTAATTCTCTTGATTTTATGTATTTCATGTCACAACACTGTTCTCTCCTTTCCCTCCCACTGGAGGAAAGGACCGTTTTCTGACACCAGCTCTTCTTTTCTCCCCCATCTCCTTCCTGACCCAATGTGCTGCTTGCTCACTGGGTTAAACTGGAATATTCCTGCCTGCATCATGTAAAGTATTTCAAATGATGCTTGTGTCAATTATTGAACCTGAAGGAGGAGAGGTCCAAGTCACAACAATGGGTTAGCATAGTATTGACTCAAGGCGGCTGTATGCTAGAATTAAGAGGGAGTCAGCCCATCAGGATCTGAGGGCACTGCTTCTGTCTCTCTGTTGTGTCATTCAGATGACTTGCAGACTTGATAGACTAGAGCAGTTGATATCACAACCCCTATACTATATGGAGTTCAAGTTTCTATTTTGAGCTACATTTGATTTCCTCCCCAGGACTAAACAGTCTCATTGCACTAGGGGTTCAAAGCTGAAGGATTGCTTATTAGTTCAGACCTGCCCTGCTAAAAGGTGAAGGATTGGAGCTGAGCTTTAGGTTCAGTTTCTTCTCAAAAAGTGTGACTGCACATGTCAAAACTGCCCTAGACACAGAAACATCATGAAAGGGAAGAGCTTTAAAACTATGCTATTGCTCTGACCTAAGATCTTAATATAGACATAGCCTTTAGTAATCTTAAAGATCTTTTGCCCTGGTCCTCCTGGTTACAGTGTTCAGCATGATAGTATTCAGTATTATTGTGTCTTTGGCTAATCAAAGCTGCTGCTGTTAGCTCCTGCTCTTTCAGGTTTGTTTGTTTGTTTTTGGTTTTTTGGGTTTTTTTTAATATTTGTTTAATTTGTTGACTGGCAGCTGTAAAATCACTTAATCAGCATATCTGGCCCAAATACTAGGCCTGACTTGAGCATACTGACAGTGTCTTGGCTCATGCACAACTGAGACTAGTTTGAATTCTTGTTCTGTGATCTGTACAGGTAGCAGTGACAGAAAAAAAAAAAAAAAAATAGTCTGAAGAACTGTCTTGTTTCTGTCCCAGCTGTGCCACATTAGTCAAACCCTGAATGCCTGTTTTGATCTCACTTGAAACCTCACGTAGCTTTGGAGAGTCACTTCTGACTTACAGGACCCTGTGTGGGAAGAGGAGAAGCTCTCTATTTCCACTGCTCATTTTGCAGGCCTGTGTTTGAGTCCCTTCGTTCTTTTGCCCTCTCTGAAGCACCAGTGTATTGTGTTTATTTCTGTGACCTGAGAAGCTGCTGAGCAGTGTCACCACATTGGCAGTTCTGTTTGGCCAACACAGAAAACATCTTCTCCCTCTTGGAATCCAGTGGAGTCACTTGAACTAATTATTATGGCAAGTCCTATCAAGACAAGATCCAAAATTAATTTATTACCTTATTTTTTCCAGGTACTCCACATCTGCATTCTCCAAACTAAGCAAAGTAGGGATCCGACATCCTTCACCTTTTCCTTTCATTGGAAACCTTCTCTTTTTCCGTGAGGTAAGATATGGTTGTTTTTATATTTATCCAAAGCAGTGGAAAGAGTGAATAGGAGGTAGGAGGAATTAACAGGAATCCTACACTTCAACAGTACCATCTCTTCAAGCATCTCCCTCTGGAAAGAACAAGCAAAACTTAGCTTTTTGAGTGAATTGGTAGAAGCAGTTGTGTGCAAGCAGCTCTAATTTCAGGGTAAAATAAGCTTGAGGGAAAGAAAATGTGTAAGCTCCTGCAGTTAATTACTTGAGCTTTTCCAAGAAAGTTCATGCCCCCAGTGAAACAAACTTAGTTATGTGAATAGAGAAGATTATGTTAACTAGCCTCAACTGGTTTGTTCTGAGTGCTTTTGGCTCCTACGACCTTCATGTTTCCATGTGCTTTTGCTGATTGTACACATATATTGTAAAGCTTGTAATGTTGCTTGCTCTGAAGCAGTAACTGGAATTCAGTACCACTGAACACTGTTGCTCTGTGGCCCAAATATGACAGCTGGGAGGAGGGAGGAAGAAGAAGTATTGGAATTCTGCTTCCAGATTTTGTTCCCTTATTTTTCTCACCCATCCTCTTTCATTATTCTGCTAATGCTGTGGTTTCGTTCCTTGCTCAATTTCAGTAATGCTTGTGCGGGTCTAAGATCTCTTAATAATGAGGAGCTGCCATTTCTTTGGTTGATCTTACAGTAAAATATCCCTAGTGTGTCTCAGTTGCAGTCCAACAACTTTTCAGGGAATCTGGGCTAACTCCAGCTGCTGCCCAATTTCCCCTTTCAAGTGCACGGTTATCAATATCCATGCTGAGATTTGAATTATTAATGAGAATATAGTGCCTCTTACCTTGGTCTTCATGGTGATTGTTCTGTCAATATCTGACTCATTATTAGGTAAATCCCATTTAAATACCAGTTTTACATGTACATCTGATTTTATTTAGAAAGTAGCATAAAAGGTAGACTTGATCCACTCTTTAATTTGAACTGGAATTGATAGGGTGACTTTAACATACAGGGGTTGGTGGTGATGTGGAATACAGACCAGTTCACCCTCACTCTTCCGGTTTCAGTTCAGCTGGATGGCATGAAGCTACTTGTTCTGTAGCTCTTTGGTGACAAAATCCATCTGATCACCTACAAACACTTTGTTGTACGAAACGGTGCCTAGAGACTAAGTTCTTTTGATATGCTGTAGATAGGCTTGCCCTATACCAGTGTACAAGTAGAAAATTTTTGTGAATGGTTATCTGTGACATTAGGAAAATTTCATTACCAGAATTGCATTCATTAATTTCACTTAAAGGAGGCTAATGAAGAAAAGGTAAACTTGATTCTACTAACTTTTAGGAAGGAAAAAATAATTCTCAGCTACCTGTAATTTAATCTTGGACTACCAAGAAATAATAATTCCAGACAGGGTTTTGAAACAGATTCGAGTGATGTGATAGCAAAAGGCCCATCAGGCTGTATGTCCAGCACTATGACATGTTGTCATCCATCTTCCCTACAGACCTATTGCTGCTGGTCGGAGCAGGCAGGGATGAGTCCGGGCTCTTTGTAATTTATCTTTCTTCCCCCATTTGTTTTCCCATGTTTTTTAGATCTGCCCATGGCCAACAGTGCCCCTAGCAACATGCTGGTAATAGTAGGTCTGCTTTTACACTGCAGGCTGTTCTCTATGAGAGCATTTTCAGGGACACAAGCGCTCTCACTCCAGTCACTAGAGGACAGCTTCCACTTTCCCTTCCCCAGCAGGGAAGAAGCAGAGGTTGCCCATCACCTTTGTGGGAATAGGGATGGTTTTAGGGGCTTAGCTGCAAAGGGCAGAGCTGTGTACAAGCAGCAGTTTGTTGAGGGCTGGGAGTTACTTCTTAAAATTTTATGGAAAGCAGCAAAACATTGATGTGTTCTGTTGCTGCATCTGTAATGTTAAGAAGTTAATGCACTTGCATGTTTATGCAACTATGTCTTTTCACTGAACTGGCTTTTTAGAGAGTCTCCCTTTTAAATAGGCCAGCTCCTTCTTGGTATTGCCAATGTCACGCAGGGAAAACGCTCAAGTCACACTCCCACTAAATCGTCAGACTAGCGGTTTTCAACCCATGAACACTTATTTCAGAGGAATTCATAGATGATGACTAGGTGGAACAAACTGGTATGTGATGTATGGGAATGTGCGTGTATGTGTACTTCATATGTTAAGAGTGTCAACTTTGGTCTACAAATCAACACAAGGTGAAAAGCCCTGCACAACAGTGAGATGTAGAAGAGAAAGGGATATCAAAACACTTCAACATATACAGCCCTCCAGTCCAGAAAGTGTCTTCTTTTCATGGTTTCAGGCCTTCCTCCTAGAATATAATTGCTAGAAACTTAAGGAAAAAAAAATAGAGGAGGAGGGGGAGTTCCTTTGACATAAGTAAATCTAGGACCTGGGGATTTAAGCAAAAGCATTAAATATCAAAAGCTCTCAACAAAATTGTGGGCGTAAGCAGTATTTTTCAATTTGTAATGGCATAATTTCAAGGATTTGCTTGCCTTCTCCCTTACTTGTGTACAAATCAGTTCTACTGAAGTGAATGAAGGTTCCTCCTTTGCTCCACTGTATATGTGAACAGAGCATTGAGCCTTATCATCTCTTTTTTTGCTATTATTTTTCTGTTAATGTGCCTGAAAACAAATGAACAATGCAAGCAGGATTTGACCCATAGTGCTGGGTTGTGGGGTTTTTAATAAAATTTCAAATGTATTTTAAAGAAAATGTTTCCTCCATAAGAATTTTTTGAAAGAGTTACTTCAGGGGCTTCTCAAACAGTGTATTTTCTTTGAGTAAAATAAGAGTTGCTCTTAATATAGTGTTGCTGAGAGAGGAAGAGGAAATGCTGAAAGTTAAGGGGCTAAGGGATATTCAACAGGAAAGACCTATCTCCATCACAGAGAAGTAGACTTTAAGAGCTGACTTGGGGAAAACAAAGTTATTTTACTGTAAGTCACCCATTCTCTCTCAAGTACAATAAAGGGAGATAATCTCACCCTGAAACTAAAACATATCCAAGTTAATCATCTTATCTCAAAAAAGAGAAGATAGGAAATTATTGCAGTTCTGCAGCTGGGAAATTATCCCGAGTCCAAGATATTAGATTAAAAATTCTTCCATTGCATGAGAATAATTTACGGTGGTATGTCTGATGTAATAGTAAATATGATTAGGCTGTTTAAAAAAAGCAGCATGTTCCATTTTCCCAATAAGCGAGCAGATTTGCAGCAGACAGACTGCTGTTTTGGTAGAAAATCCTGACTGTTTCCTTCCCCCCCCCCCCCCCCCACTGCATTTTTCCTACCACTCTGTGGAAAAGCGTGAGGTTTGTTTGTGATAGCCGCATAATGGGAGACACAAGTGTATACGCAGCATGGACTTTCACACATGCATCTGCATGGGCTTTGGAGCAGCAGGCTGCAGAAAAACTAAACAAAATTCTCCTATTAATTCCCAGGCTAATGATTTTATTGTGTGACAGATGCTCTGAAAACCGAGAAGGCACACGCGACACATTACCCTTCCTTCCCGAGAATCGCAGCAGACACTTGACCTGTTGCTATGGCTGTGCTGTGCTTTTCTCCCCCTTTCCCATCCCTTTTCTAAAAAGGCAGCTATGCTATTTTTAAATGTCATTGGCTCTGACATCTGCACGGCTCTGGTCACCTGGTACTGTACCTGTGTGGACTGGTCCCTACTCAGCCTTCTGGAGAGCAGCCCTGTGCTACTGCAGCCTTGGGGCTGGCGACTCTGGCGTTTTGGGTGGTAGGTGGTAGTTGTGTGGTTTGTTGCCTTGTTTTGGTCCTTGGTAGCCGGGGTATGCAGTTGTGCCCTGCGTATAGCTGGGTGATATGCTTGGGTCCTTATAATGGCATGATCATGTGTTGTTTTCCTCCTATTACTCCTAGCAAGCTCCAGTGATGCTTTTGAGTGGCTGCGTGCTTGTATCCCTGCCTTGCATTTTAATGAAAGGCATCACTCTCTTTAGCCCCTCTCTGCTTGGACAGGATACTCTTTGTTTACTCTGTTTATTTCTGTCTGGCCTACTTGTAGATCCTGGGCTACCCCGGCGCGGCCCATTTCTGCTGAATGGAAGTGGGGGCTGTGTGGGTGCTTTGTCTTCCTTTCAGTTTGGGATCTGGTTGGGCTGTGTTGTTTTATGGCTGATGGGTGGGAATGGAGAAGGGGGGAGTGTAGGGAGGAAGCAGGGAGCAACCATGATCTTTTTCCACTGCGCATCTGCCAAAAACATCCTTTGAGTCGGACATAAAGAAAAATAAAAGGCAGAGTCCTTGCAGGAATGAAATTAACCCCATGTCTAATTTTCAGCCTAGAAAGCAGTGTGTCAGTGCTTAGAGAGAGGATGCAGCATTTAGTGTTCCGGAATTTAATGACACAGCACATAAACTCAAACAAGGCTGAAGGGAGGCAAATGGTGAGGGGAGCGAAGAAGGGGGGAAAGGGGGAAGGGAGAAGAGGGGCTCTCAGATAGGCTGTGGACCTGGATTTAATTACAAGAATAATATGGTTTACATTGACAGTGAAAGCCTGCATATGTTTTTTTGTTGTTGTTTTTGTTGCTTCACGCAGATAAACGAGAGAGGAATGGGATAGGAAGTGTGTGTTTTGCAACTTGATAGCTATCTGTGTGGAACCAGAAATGATGGCCGTGCTGTAACCGACCAACCTGGGTTTCCCTCCCCTAGTTGTTTTATACACCCGCTGTGGGCTGCTGACCGCCCAAAGAGACCTCTTGGGGTGCCTCAGGCCTTCTTTAACATCCTAGGAAACCCCTCCTGATCAGGAGGTCTGTGCATGCATGTGTTTCATGTGATATAAATACATGTGGTGCAGATCTAAACCTAGCCATTTCACAGTCTGCAACATGACAGAAAACCTGGGGTTAGACATGTTTTTATGTGTATATTCATGCGTCTATGAAGCCAGTCTCTCTCCCCTTCAAATACATGTATTTTCGTAGTTTCAGCTGATACTCTGTACTACCTCCTTTGATCAGGTGTTAACGTTGTCAGATGCCCTGACAAATTCCGCACAGCATCTGTTTGTGGGAACCTAATGCAGGAAATCAAAACATCGCAATTAGCTGCCTCCCACTTAACTAAATACTGTTTGCACCCTTCAGCAAGAGCTGGACCTCTGGTTTCTCAGAAGAGCATTGAGTGGAGCTGTGCTGTGGCTCACCCCAGCTTCTCGCTGAGCTTTTGTGAGGTCTCAGCAGGGTAAGCCTGCCTCTGGAGGAGCAGTGTGTACACCTCAGAAACCCTTCTGTAGAGGCAGGTTGTCCTCAACTTTTTTGCACTCTGTGTCTGATAGCTAGGTTTGCAAGGTACCCCTGAATGTGATGTCAACTTTAAATAACATTTGCGGAAGCTGGAGACAGTATTAGGATACATAAGGCAACTGGCAGGTTTTATGTGACAGAAAAAGCAGGGTAATTCATTGCTGCTTTGCTGATGAGTTGTAGTGATACGAGCAGTGAAGGTGGTAGTGGTCATGACAGAAGCTTTTGCTCTTTTGGACTATATTTTTCCTCGGAGGGAGGGAACAGATCCCTTTTGTAAATGGCACGTTGACTGTGTGGCTTCTGTGTAGAGCAGCTCCCACATCTCTTTGCTGTGCAAGTGTTTCCTGTAGCAGTTACCCCTAGAAGGAGATACTGACTTTGTTGACGGCAACATCATGGTTTTGGTATTCTTTAAGCCATGTTCTGGTACTTCCTTTTGGCATACTTTATGCTTGCTTTATTAAACGCTGCACGAGGTGAAGAGGTAAGGGCTGAGGCAATCGCTACCTGTTAAGTAGTAAGGGGAGGATGTTTTCTGTGGCAGCACAGTGATTGAAGATAGAGATTCTTGATCATGCTCCTGGCTTTCCCCAGATTCCCAATATGATTTTGTGCAAGTCTGACTGGGATAAAGATTTCTTCTTCTCAGAGTAATCAAATGTCTTTTTCTTCACCCTGGGCCTCTTTTTACCCACCTGCAAAATGGCATAGATGGTGTTCTGGGATAGATAGGTCTTCTTTTTCATCAGGTTATGCTGAGACACTTTGAGCATCTTCTCTGAGGACTTTATCTGGCAGATTGGGGGAGGCTGATATTACTGCTGTCATTAATGGACCAGACCACTTGAAGGCTGGAGGGAGATTAAATGATTTGGCAATAATCACAGAGCAAGTGGTGCTGTGAATGAATGCCAGGCCTGAGCTCTGGTCTATAAATGAAGATGTCTGAGTAAGAAGGGTCTCCATGATAATAGCACTGAAGGACACTTCTCTGCTGTTCCATTCCATTCTTGACCAAAACCATTGCTCTTTGATGGATTTTTGGCAGCAACTTACAAATGACTCTCCATAAGCCATCATAGCAGAGGTCTGCATCATTAAAATGATGCTCACAAGAGTGGTGTAGGAGAAGTTTGCTGTATTGTGTATTTCGGAGAGTATATTTGCATGTTCATCACATAACCTTCAGGAATTTGCTATGTAGCCTGCTCTTTAAGCAGTGTGTACTGCTAAATTAAAGCCAGCTCTGGCATGACATGTAGCAACAGTGAACACAAAACAGCCATGCCACACAGTAGTTGGGTTAAGAGAATGAAGACAATGTATAGTTGCAATGGTAGTACCACACAGACCCAGTGTAATCACTTAATCTGGAATTTACTGGACTCCAGGATACCCGAGGCCATGCACAAGGAGTAGGATTCCCAAAACAAGTAGGGACCCTCACCTTGAAGAGCAGCAGAATAGTGATATGATTGAATAGGAGGACTGCTGTAGCTGTTGTAGTAAACTTAATGGGCTTCTACACATGGACTTGAAAAAGCGGGAATATTCCTTGAGCGTGATCTGTTCAGTTTTGGCTGTAGTCACATCAGTGTGGCACTGGACTGGAGAGAATGGGATTGGACTAAATAAAATCTTTCAGTCCTGGAAATTAAAAAAGAAAGCAATTGACTCAGGGCTGCAATGAATAAAAACAGTCTGTTTTAAATGAATTTGTAACTTGCTCACATTACCTGTAAATCTGGAGTTTAGTGGTATCATACTGCTCACCTTCTTATCGTGATGTGGATAAATCCATTTCAGAAAACCAGTTCTTCTATGTCTGTAGGTTCAGTACATATAATAATGGCCAGGTATCGGTTCTAATGCTAAAATTATAGCTGTCTCAGATGTGGTCGTTGAGAATGGTTGTTATCCATGAGCCAACAAATTTAGCTGAGTCTTAACTTCATTAGCTGTGTCTAAATGCATTAGCCATATGCTCCTCAGCATATGGGTAAATACATAACAATTTATTTTCATTAGGGTTTTCTTACAAGTGCTGCTAACCCAAACTCCACTAGAACTGTTTACAGCATGACACATCTCTTCAAAGAAGCTGGCCTTCTGTACAGCAAGTCATCCTGAAAGGGTGGCAAGCAAGATACTTCTCCTGCCCTTTCTGAGAGTAGGAAGGCACAGCTGCTGTGGGTCTGATCTGCTGCAGCTAGCTGGGCTTGGTTTCTGTGAGGCTTTGTATTAAAATGACTAATAGAAGTCTTTGGAGAACTGCCTGTTCAAACATGTGCCATTAAATCCCCGGTATTCGTGTGCTGTCTTCTGGCTGCCTACGATGTGCCTTGGGTGGCATTACCTCCTTTATCTGGATAGCTTTATGTGGATGTAAGACTCATGACCCTCTGGGTTCTTCCTCCTTTTTCTCCTCCCCAGGCAGGATATAGAGATTAAATATAACTTTCCCTAAGAGGGACTGAGTGTGAAACTGGGTCTTAGTCATGGCCTGTAGTCAACTGGATGCAGTGCTGGGAAGGGCAGGGTGGGTTTGCAGGATGGGCACTGGGTCAGGGCTGTGAGGACTTCAGTAGCTGCAGACATGGGATGGATGCAAAGCAGCCATTGTGTGCTCAGACTTCTCTTAATTTGTCAGAAAAAAGTGAAACATTATTTTCTGGAGTGCTCTTTTTTGATTAAATATTTATGCTATTTGATCCAGAAGTGCAAGTTGCCTAGAAAGATATGGAAGTGTAAGAAAGGACCGATCTTGTTGGAGAGGTATAAAGACAAAAAGTTAATCTAATTCTCCACATCCTCAGAGGCTTCCACACATGTCTAAGTGTAGATGATAATGTAAAACCAGAATCAACGAGAATTGGATTCTGATCAAATTTGTCTGAAAAATGACTGGGGTTTTTTGTGGTTGTTGTTCATTTGTGTGTTTTTGTTGTTTTGTTCTAAAGAAAAGAAAAAAGAATTTTAAAAAGATTTTCAACAGGAAGTTTAAACAAACCTGTGTGATTTAAAAACATGTATTTCAAATAGCTGTTTTTATTTCTGTTTTCACTATCCAATGCAGTGAAACAGATTGTACAATCTTGGGTTGTTTCGTATTTTTTAACTTTTAATTTTGTTTCCTTGTTATTAACCTTTTTTCCTGTTTACATTTTGTAACTTTTAAGTATTCCATGAATTTAAGATGATTTCTATTAAGGCAGAAGGAAAAGTGAAATGTTCCTTGGATGTTGCACTGGTGCAACTTTAAATATTTAGGTAGAAAAAACAATCCTCTCACTGAATATTAGTGATTTTTATTTCACCCGGTGACAAGAAAAAATAAAATTACAAACAAGACAAAAATAAATTGAAACCTATATATAGATGTTTAAAAATTCTCCCTAATACATATTTTCATAACAAACTATGAAGAAAACCCATTAAAGTAATTGCAAATCAGTCTTTACTATTTTATGACCTTCTGTAGTTTCCGTGAATTATATCTGATTGGCTCTTTTCAACTCTGGGCATATGCAAAGCTGTTACCTTTTCATAGGTAGCATGATGCCAGAGGTTATTTAGGTAGGATTAATGAAAGCTGGGCTGTAGGAGTCCTAAGAAGTCACATGTGATGATGAGTTAAGGAGTTTAAGTATTCTCTGGGAAGCTGAGTGGGACTTTACACATGGTGATTATGTTCCACTCAAGAAAAGGGAAAAAGATATGTTACAAGAGCTTGGTTTGGAGGGAAGTGTCCCTTTGGACACAGGAAAAGGGGATAGGGAACCCCAAAATCTTCATTGTTTTGCCTCTATTTGCTTTTATATTTATACATTGAGAGGAAAGGCACCTTGTGGCTTTAGATGGTAGCCTAGAAAAGAAATACAAAGAGGTATGAACAAGAAATGCATGATTGATATATGATTTTGCAAAGGTTACAGCTTGCAAATGGATGAACAAATCTACCTTGATCAGTTAATACATTCAACATACAATGTGTTGTGAAAACCATGTAGCAAGGCAGCTGGAGGAAGGGTGATGTTGGAGTTACCCTTTTTTGTGTTCCACACCTGAGGACAGCCTTGGACCTTGCAGCCAAGATGGGGTGGAAAAGGCATTTGATCACACACAAGGGTGAAATGGGAGAGCTTTGGGAAAAAAAGCTTACGTTGGTGACCTTATATCAAGGGTCTCTGTTTTAATAAAGAGTCTCATATAGTTCATGACAGATAGAATTAGGGACCATGCAAGTATCTTGTAGTTATATTTGTGTTTATATTTTTCACTACCTTTTTTCCCCCCCAGTGCCCCAGGGAGCCATCTCAAAGACCTCATAAACGCGAGATTTCATTTTCTAATGCTATTTCATTTCCTGGATGGAGGACCTGCCATGAGAAGACCAGACCTCAAATTATAATAGCCCTATAAATAACTCCCTAAGGCAAAAGAGAAAAAGAAAGCCTTTGAAAGACAACCGCAAATGCAAAAATGGAGGTGTTTGGGTTCTTGCAGAAGCAGACTAAGCAGCTCTAGTTGGGACATCATTAATTTAATGTAAAGTTTTTTGGGGTTTCTCTGTTTATCTTTGTGCACTGTTTACTTACAAACCTATATCTCCAAAGTCCTCTGAGGTCTTTTACTTGACTTTAATTTTTTACAGTGTTTTGGTGCATTTTGGCCTGTCTGTAGAGCCTGCTAGAAAATGGACTTTCCAGGTAACATTGAAAACAATCCAACAAACTGATTAAAACAAATACAATCACGAGTCAAGTAAATAGTCTTAAATTGCATTTTTTTCTTCTTTTTGGGTGAAGTTGTATTATTTCAGCAGATCCCGACTGTCTGCCTGCTTTCCACTGGAAATCTGTGCAGAACTGGCACATCGACTAGAATAAAAACATTCCCGAGGAATCGGCATGTTCTGTCAAAACATTTGAACAGCTCCCATCTCCCGGCACACCGCACTGCTGCAGAGCCAGCAAAGGGAGCTCTGCAACACGTGGTGCCGGCTTACCCTCCAACCTCCCGTCTTAAATCCACCTTTTTGCCTAATTATGGGCAAAGTGCTTCAGGTTAAATTTATATTCAGCTGTCGTGGGAGTAGAGAAGGAGGTTTGTAAGAGCCTTTTGCACCATGGTGTGACCTATGTAGGGGCTGTCATTTCTCTGTTCCCACAAAGGCTGGGTTGTATATGTGAGGAAAAGTCAGGAAGGTGAGGCTGTAGGACCTAAGTATCTTTTTGTAGTGGCAAGGGTCAATGTACTGGCCAGGGACAGCTGACCTGGCAAAGCTGAGCTCCAGGAGAAGTCCTGCTGGGCAGGGACAGGATTGTCCCTTCACAGATGTCTCTGTGCCTCTTGCCACTGCGTGGCTATCTTCTATGTGTGAGCTCAACCTCCAGCAGCAAAGTTCAATCTCTGTGCTGTGGACTAATGATTTGGTTTTGTGGGTTTTTTTTTTTAATTACTTGATTAATTAAAAAAAAAAAAGGTAACCTTTGGCTAGAAAAAGGTACACACCAATTACAGAATGTAACTAAGCAAAGCGTAATTATCTTCAACCTTTGCAGCAGGACACTGTTTACTTTACTTTTGCTAAGTAGTATCTTACCCCTCTAGTGCTGAAACGGGGTCTCACTGGTAGGCTCTACTCAGTATGAATGAGATTGGTAAAATCAGGCCTGCAGCCAATTTAGCAGAGGTGCTGTCTGTCTGTTATTGAGATCAATTGTTTAGGAATGTAATTGTATCATCCTTGTTACCAAAATTGATATCCCCTGACTGACCACAGGTAAATGAGTTTTTATTTTTGCAGAATTTCTGAGCTGTTGCATGATAAGGCATTGTGGTGGACAGCATGCAGGCAGCGGTTTGAAACAAATCAAGTTTTTCTTCATATTTGAAACAATAATGTGTGTTAAGCTCTGCTTTACTGTGCCGATGAACTAGCAGATGGTGTCCTTTAAGGCTGTACACGTGACATTAGCCTGTTTGAATGAGTATCCTACCAACTCGCCTAAGCCCTGTCCACCAGAAAAATCCATTCTAAAATAACATAAAGAAACAAACAAGGTAGGAAGGCAAGCAACCCTACATATTGTGTATAATACACATATTATACACAGTGGCACATGCCTACATAGCAACTCAGAACCATTTTGATAAAAGTAGCACCAGTGAGAAATGTGATGGAAGAGAACGATCCGTGCCATGCAGAGCAAGGAGGGCAGAGGTGGCTTATAAACCACCCCTAGCTCTGCTTGGGTTGGTGTCAGCACAGCAATCTAACAGGGGGTGGTTGTGAGTGTACATTCCTAACTCTTATCCCCTGGGCCAGAAGAGCCAGATGTGTTACATAGGCAACATATTTAATCTGTGAACGATCATTTCTGATGGATCCCCTCCAGACAGTCCAAAAGTTCCATTACTGGGCCCCAGCCCACTTCACGTAGAAAGACAAGACCACCCAATCTGGTGCCTTTAGGGAAGAGAGAAGGTGAAATTACTGTGATTGCTATGATTAATAATTTCACATTTTATGCAAGCAGTTGTACACTTCATGGCCAAAATACTTGTATACTGATGTTTATCCCAAGGCAGCTAAAGCCACACAGCGGCACCTAAAAACTAGCCATACGATTCTAACAGGAGCTAACTGGCACTGTTGCTTTCAAATGTTGCTATAACTCCTTTTCTTTTATTTGGTTTTTCAAAGTCTAGCATGCTGCACTTGTAAATTTTGGCCTGAGCATAAACCATGCTGAGAAAATATGGTCACCCCTGGGACTGAGGCAAAGGCAATTTCCCACAGGATGACCATACAGGAGGGAAAAACCTATTAAAATAATTCTATGGACAATTACGGCAAATAAATTTTAAAAGACTTCGAGACCTTGCACAATGACAAGCCCATCTCTTCCTAGGAGAGGTAACGGGCTGAAACAACAGTGTCAGAATTGAAGCCTGATATGGTATGATATTATAAAATTATTACGGTCTTGCAAAGATCTGAAACTCAGGTTTGTGCAAAGTTACCACCGTCCTAACACAGGAGCAGCCACTTGATTTGCTAAAAGCTCGTTATCTGCAGAGGCAGACCTGGAAGAAAGGAAGTGTTCTTGCAGTTTTATGGGCAAGGAAACTGAGGCCTGTGGCTGTAACAGTTTTGCTTCACCACCCATTGAGACCAGTGGCTGAGCGCCCATTCTCTTTGCTGGGCACAGGAGCAGGTAGCAAGAGCCTCCTCCAAGCTTGTGCAGAAAGAGGTGGTGGCAAGGCTGAGAACTGCGTTCGTATCTGGTGGGCTCTGGTGAGGCATCACAATTACTGCTACCTTCTCAGAGCCTTCTGTTGCTGCAGAAAAAGTTTATATTGCATAGAGCAGCATGATGCCTCAAAACATCCCAACTGGAATAAATAAGCATCTGAAGTTGAGAGTTCGAACCCAACTTGCTTTTCTACTACTTTTGTAGTCGGTCTGCTAATTTTTGTTTGGCTTAGGAAAACTAGGGCTAAGTGTTAAATTCATGCTTAAAAGATTGCCTGTCTTCAGAGAAATTTGTTATCCTTTTTCTCATTTTCAACAAGGAAAACTTGCTTTTGCAGCAGAGATTTTGACATTAAGTGTCTTGATAGAATAATAGGCGTGAGATTGATGGCAATCTATTGCCTCAAGACTTTGCCAATCATAAACTAAAATCAGTTAATGCATTGTGTTAAATCCTGCTATATTGTGCAATGTGCTAGTAGTATTGAAAAAATCAATCCAGAAAATATATTGATCATATTATCTCCATAGCAACAAACAATAATGGGATAATGTTAGCTTAATAATTGCGCTTTGTGAAAACCTTTCAGAATAATTACTGCATTGTGGTCTTTTCACAATGTGGAATGCAATAATGCTTCTTCCTCGACTGCAGTCACCATCAGCACTGCGTCAGGAGATGCTGTTTTTGTGTGCATGCATATGTATTCATGGGTAATTTTGCTCTGGGTGAAACAATTTAGCAGACTATTTTGGGATTCGTTTTTAAATGGTCAAGACCTCAAATTGGCAATTGTTTTCTGTGTGGTTTGTTTTCTCCCACCTACTTTGACAACTGGCTACTGTAAAAAGAGGCCATTAACATTCCTTCTCCTGCATCTTTCTTTACAAGGCACAAAGATTTTGGCAAATAACTAAATGTCCAGCTACTGTGTTAAGCATTTGCGGGAGAGAGGAACGCTGTTCTAAAGACAGTGTTTCAAAGCTGTTCTTTTAATTGAATTTCATCTATCATCCTCTAGAAATGAACTGTTCCACAGGAGCTGCGGTATTTGCCTATATTTTGGAGGATCTGATTCTCTTGTGCACCCTGAATTGTCATATAAATAACCTGAGGTTGTTGTGAATAAATATATATATATATTCTTACATATAAGTAGGGGTGTGTGTATATAACACTTTTAGCTTGAAATTTTAGCAGGAGAGTCAGAGGAATAGATATATACACTCTTCATCTGGGTCTCGCTTTTATTTTTATTTCTGGATCAACCCTGTAATTTTGATCTTGAATTAAAAAGAGATGTTGACCCAAATCTATGATGGACAGGCCAAGTTTTTAGAGTGGTTAAAAAACCCCATTTTAATTCCTGAAATTTTATCAGCTCCTAAATTGTCCTGTCTCTATGAAAGCCCTCAGGGACCTGGCAGTGGATCGGGAGTCCATTCACCTTCTGGTCATGTTGCTATTTCATGATGTACCTGTTGTGCAAGGGCTGTGTTTAGAAATCAGCCAGCAGAGAGCAGGCTGCTTCTCCATGGCTTTTTGTAGGGTGCACCGTACTGCCCCCAGTGGTATGGTAGGATGTGCCTTTACTTCCCAGGGCATGAGTGGATGCCAAGTTCTCCAGTGGTCACTCTTCTAGCCCTCTTCCTGTGGGACAAATGCTGATGTCAGACAGGTTAAACTTTTTCAGCACCACTTCTTAAGTGGTGGGACAATCTTAAGGATTTGTCCTTCAAACAGCCTGACATTTGATTTCCTACCATATACCAGCCAGGGGTCCCTTTTTCTTTTGGGACCCCCAGGAGAAAACCCGTGCATTGGAACTACTGTTGACTATATGTGATCATCTTGGAGCCAGGAATATGCAGACCCTCAACTCTGTAAGTGGTGGTGCTTTGGTACTGTATACATAAGAAATGCAGCACAGTGCAAGTGCTGACAATTTTCCATTTGAGATGATGTCTTCATAACGAGCTTGATTGTGCTGTTGTCCTCTGCTGTTGTTTTCCTCTACAGTCCCTCCAGGTTGTTGTTTTATGGGGAGGGTGTGATGGAAGTATTGTTTTCTGCCCCAGGCAGTGCTTACTTTCTGCCAGGGTCCCAATCCCCTAGGAATGGGGTTAATTCACAGGGAGAGCGAGGAGCGGTGGTTGCTCTTGACTTTGTGCCTTGTGCCAAAGCATCTAGTTGTGTATAGCTCTTCTACTGAATGAGGGTGCCAAGCCCCTCTCTCTTTTTCTGGGTGCAGATGAATGCAGTTATGAAAGGGCAGCTAAATGAACCAGTTCCTCTGGAAAATGTCTGGTATTTGCAGGTGTGCAGCATCATTCATTTAAAAAAAAAAAAAGCCCAGATGGATCAACAAGGTGCTTTTTCTGATGCTACTGCAGAATCCAGCCCTGAGTGACAATCTGGAAACCGAAATGGATGTCTGACATAAGCCAATTCAGTCCCTACCTCCAAAACCAAGCTCTTCTGTCTATAAAATTATCACAGTTGAAGCTGTGACTGTGCTTCTGTTTGGCATCCCCTGTGCTTGCCCCAGGTGTTGGCCACTGGTTTTGCAGTTCCCTAGAGCTGTCCCAAATTCTCATTCCACTACAGCCTCCTGTTTAGTTTCCTTGTGCTATCTCAGCTCTTACTGCTCTTGGCCATCCTCTCTCCTGCCCATGCTGAGGTTGGCGCTGCATGTTTCTGTCTGTCACCTCCTAATCCCCTGTTCCAGGAAAGCCTGATACGGTTTTCTAGTGTGTCTGTTTTCCATGCTTGGATCTTACCAGCTACCACATGGGTGGCTTGAGTCTTAAATAGTGTTTAGCTTCAGGGCTAAACACGAAGAGTAACTCACCTTACGAAAACAAGGAGATTTTGTTGGAATAATTATTTTAAGACAGGTGAAGAGTCTACTGCCTGGTGTGATGTGGTTGTTTGAGGCTACAGCTTTTCTTACTACTGAAGGGATAAAACTATTCTGTTCTGTACAGGATCTTACAATGCATTTCTGTCCATAGTCGTTGAGGGTAGGTCTGTCCTACCTGGTGGAATGTCAGTCTGGAAGCAGGACGAAGCACACTGAGTGTTTGCTCACATGACTAGGGTGAAGATGCTTGTAGCTCAGCAGCCACATGCCCCCTTGTGCCCTGCTGAATGTATGGGCTCACCTCAAGGCTTATGGATGACTTGTCTGCTCTTAACCTTGTGGCTTTTACAGAGGTGCCATGTGATAGATGGTAGTAAAAAGGGACGTGTCATGCCTGTGCCTGGCCTGTCCCTGATACAGATAGCAGCATGCTCTGTTCTGCATCAGAGGCCAGTACAGTCTATAGGGACATTTTTCTCCTTTCATGCTTGAGAGTCTGCATCCATACAAGGTGGGAATTAGACAAGGGGAAGCTGGGCTTGTCCAGCTATGTTAAAATACAGAAATAGTCCTAGTATCTTTGAGTAATGCATTAAGTGGCATGACTAATGTCTGCCACATGTAATGCTCTTTACAGGTCTCTTCCCTTGATGGAGTACTCTCTGTGCAGCCTAGCGCTTTGATTTGGGCACTGGTTTATGTCTTAGTGTCATCACAATAAAATATTAAAATTTGGGAGCTGAACACAGATGAAGTTTGCAATAATGTTTAGTTCTCATCAGATGTATGTTTCATAGTTTCAAACTTGGTAGTCACAGATAATTAAGTGGCATTTATTTAATAATCAGTTCATAAATAATGGTAGAGGCTCCTAGCACGATACAAGGGAAATGTCTCTGAGAAGAACAAGATATTATCACCCACTGAATGAGTAATGTTGCTTTCTAAAGCTGTTTTCTTGAAGCCCACCTGTCTAAATAGTATCCACTTAGGCATTGGTCAGTTAAAAGCAATATGAAATCACCCAGAGGTTGCATCACAAAAGAAAGCTTAAACACTGTCATCCTAATTCTGTAGGTGAAGATGCAGAATTTGCATGTAGGCATGTAATTTTTCCAGTACTTATTTCGAAGTCTGTTTGTGCTCTATGGCACTTAAGAGACTGTTGCACAATGGGATTGGTTAATATCTTTTATCCTTAAAAATGTCATTTTCATAATATGAAGGAATCCACTGTTGATGAATCTGAGGATGCAAATGCTTTAGAAGTGGCGAAACTCTTTGGAAAAAAAAAAAAGTCCCCATGTCCTTTTCTTGGGAAAGAAGGCAACTTTCCTTTCTCTAAATGGCAACTTGTTACACCCCTGAAACAGTGCTGTGTTGTCAGAATACTCCCAAAATGTTTATTTTCCTTAGATTTAGCTAGCATGTCTGTCTGTCCTACAATAAGTTGTTCTAATTTCTTTAAATTATGCAATTACTGCTTTGTTTCCCTTAAGGGAGGCCAGCAAAGGAAACGAATAAAATTCATTCACCATTGGTAAGATGTGCTGAATGCTTATGCTAATCCATCTGAGAGACATTGAACACACAGTGGAAATACACATTGCGATGGTCTTCTATTGCACAATGAATTCCCTCCTATAGAGCACAGTGTAATTCTCCGTTTTGCTGTTGCGATTTGAGGATGTAATAATATTAAGAAAGGCAACAAAGATGGTTAGTAATCCAGTGGAATTACATACAAGAAGAGATTGTGCAGGAGACCATTACACTCAGTTTGGAAAGAAGACAATTTAGAAGAGATTTAGTGGAAATTACATACTCTAGTAAAAAAAAAATAAATCCATCATTCCTTTCTCTTTTTTCTTAGTTTCTTGACTTACATATTAATATATGTTTATCACAGGATCAGAAATTGCAGTAAGTCGGTGAGACCTCATATGGAGCCTTTCATGAACACACATTGCACAAATTGTATTTCTCTTTGTACATGTCTTTATAATGACAAGTTTTCTGTTTTTGATAAAGGTTCCTAGAAGCCTGAATAGGTGTCTTCTGTGACGTTTACTATTAAGTAAAATAAGGGCCTAGCAGGTTTAAGTGTTATCTAGACAATAGTCCTAATAAAAATAGTAAGGTTGCAATTATAGCTCTACAGCAGATATAAAAAGGGTCTCAGCTAATGGCAAGCAACTTCCAAATAGATAAAAAGAAATATTATTTTAGCCAGTGTAATCAGTCTGGAGAATTCATCATGGCAAGAATCAGAGAGTCAAATACAGCAGCTGGAATAATTTGAGCGTCTGGATAATTTTATGACTAATTACATTTGTAGCTATGCATATTATGATAAGAGTAATTGAATCTTTAGCTAACAGTTGCATGAGGAAGAAACCTTCCTCTGTTTAAAGCATTTCATAGTTAACCATGTATGTAGGGTTGTTTTCCTCTTGCCTTTCTCCAAAGCCGTAGGCATGTAATATGTTTGAAAGCTCAGAAATAGATCAAATTTGTTGATATTCCTATCTCATATACTGTCCGTGTTTCTGTGGCAGAGAAGGAATGGTTTTGTAAGATATCAAGAAGGAGACCTGAGAAACCTACAAGTTCTCTCTGGCTCTTCTTGTGTGGCATTTGGCAAATTGTTTAATCATGTGTACTTCCAAATCCATACCTGTGGCAGATGGACATTTACCATCTGAGAGATGTTCTGGAAATGAAATTTGTAAAGTGAAATGAGATAGAAAAGAGAAAGACAAGAAGAAAGAGAGAATCTCATTGCAGTATGCCAAATTAATGTATGAGGCTATATTTACATGACAATGCTTTAGAAAGTTAAGGTGAATCGAATAGAAGTGTGAATGTAGCATGCACATATGAAAGTGCAGCAAATCTTTTCCACAAGAAGAGACTTTCTTATTCTGGAAGCGGCTGTGTCACCTTGAAGGTCTGGTGTAGATGGACTGGGTTATTCATCCTACATTCAATTTTTTCTAAGTACCCACATATTATCTCCTGTGCCTCAAAACCCTCCTTGAGGTTCTTGCCCTGAGTATTCTGACTGGGAGGCTATTCTAAAATCTTACTACTTTGATAATCAATAGCTTTCATCTAATTTCTAGCAATGTTTATCCTTGGTCAGTTTATACTCATTTGATCTTTTAGTAATGTAGGCCTTTATATTAAATAGATATTTTTCTCTCCCTGATGATTACTCCCAGCACATTTACAGGCAGCAAGCATATCTCCTCCGTTTGGCCTGCTAAAATGAACCTTTGGTTTGCTAAAATGAACTCTCCTAATTATGAGTTGTAAGACAGGCCTTCTATTCCCTGAGGATCCTTGTAACCCTTTTCTCCACTCATTCAATTTTTAATTCATTCCTTTTGAATGTGGATTATCAGATTTGCATGCAACATTCCAGGAAAAGTATATCCCAGATATTCTACCTTTGTAGTTTCCATCATAATTGTTGTTCATCATTATCCTGTGGTTGATGTGTCCATTCAGGTTTTACCCTTCTCTGTTATTTTCAAACAAAATACTACTGCAGAAATTCTTGGAGTTAACATAGTCCCTCTAAGGACATGAAGTTTTGCTTTCAACTAAAGACTATCCTCTGTTGCAGTTGTTCAGGTTCTTTAGGTCATCCATTTCTTATGCGACAATTTCAATCTCTCTGCCTGCAGAGGAAAGAATCTGTCTTTCCACCCAGAACCAGGAGTGTACTTTACTAAAGTTTACCACTTTTTGTGCCAAAGTCAGTCCTCAAAGCATTGAACAAGGTTTGTCCCAAGACTGACCCTTGAGAAATCTATGGATTTCCTCCTTCCATGCCTGTACTTTTTCTTTCAACTCAGTCCATACTCATTTCCCTACAACTTGCATGTTAACTACCTCTCGTCTTCATCCTGATTTTTATCCTTTTGACCATGATGACTGTTTACCTGCCACCAGACCAAACGCATTACTGAAGTCTGTGTACATCTTCCACTGTTCCTGCACCTAGAAAATATGTTATCTTCCCAAAGAAAGATAACACACAGTCTATTCCCTTTCCCATTCCTCTGGCCCTGTTTCCTTTAGGTATTTGCTGTGGAGCAGGGTGCCAAATTGTTACTGGTGGGCCAGAACTGGTGACTGAGGGACTCTGAACTGGCTGCAGCTGCTCTGTCCACTCACGCCACTTCTGCAGTGCTGGTACTTGCAACTCAAATGTTAAAAACATCTGGTGGGGTTTGTGAGAAAATCTGAGGACTATGTGTGTTCCATGCACTGGGAAATCTTGCATGCTATTGAGGTCAGGCTTGCAATTGTGATTTTACTTGCTTGGCTTCCCTTCCCTCCTGCCGACTCTTCAGTTACCAGCCTATTAGAATCAGGCATTAACCTGGTTAATGGGGAGAGACAGCAAATACCAGAAAGGATGATGTGCTTTTCTTAATTCCCTCTTGAAAACCTGACCATTTTAAACTGTAAATGTCTCAAGAAAAGGCTCAGAAAAGCCAAAAAATGTCTTGTTTTTGTAACGCAGGCACACCCAGGCAGAGGTGGATGACATGAGGCTGTGTTCTCCTTAAGACTTCACTGGCAAGTGATCTTTGGGAGTGAAAGGGTAGCGCCCTGCCAAAACTGCCCAGGTGGCTTTAAGCTGGCTGCATGTAAGCTTTGGGGTAATGAATGGGCATGACAGAATTGTATTGTGCCATCTGATCCTTTTGGGAGATATGATCCATTGAAGTGATATCCCAATGCAAACTGATCCTTTAGGTGATTTAGGTTGGATATTAGGAAGCACTTCCTCACGGAAATGGTGATTAGACACTGGAATGGACTGCCCAGGGCGGTGGTGGAGTTGCCATCCCTGGAGGTGTTTAAGGAAAGATGGGATGTAGCGCTTAGTGACATGGTCTAGCTGATGTTGTGGTGTTGGGTCATAGGCTGGACTTGGTGATCTTGGAGGTCTATTCCAGCCTCAATAATTCTGTGATTCTGTGACTCGATCCCAAGAGCCTCTGCCCTCTCTGACTAGGGCAGGTCACGGGCGGCAAATGGAAAAGAGGGCAGTGAAAGGCATGGGGTAAGGGTAGAGAGAAAGGGAGAGCTCATGCAAGAGGGGAAACACCATCTTTCAGGGAAGGACTTGAGCAGTTTCTCCAAACAGTGATATGACAGCTTCTTGTTACAGGCAGCAAAGGCAAGTATAGCATAGATAAATAAACCTGCCTGCTTAGTTTTTATTAAAGACCTGAAAAGGTAGAAGGAAAAAATTTATGATTTGTTTGGTATTTAGTTCAGGTAATTTTTTTTTTAATTGTGTAATGGGAACACATTGTCCAAATTTTCATATGCAGATTCAATTAGTGTTCGGTTAATTAGCTTTTACAGATGAGGATTAACTTAATTACATAACACTAACCTCTCTTAATAACTATTAAGGGTAGAAAGCCTGCCTTTAATAAATTTGTAAGGGCTATATGTGTTTTTTAAAATCTGAAATGGCATACACATAAATTAAACCAAATTACACACAGAGGACAGGCATTAAGGGTAACGATCAAAGGAAACAAACTATGTACATGGCTCAGAATCAGGCTGGTTGGAAGTTCATGCTGTTTTCCTCCTCTTGTCTGCTGGCATCCTAGTGTTTTCACTAGGATTATTACTGGAGATGATATACAGTCTGGGGTCATTCCTTCAAAGTAGGCTGCAGTCTGATACCAGGTTGCTTTAATTAAATGTTAGCTTCTATTAAAAAAAACAAAAGAAATCAATTTGGGTACTAGATTATCAGCAGTTGCTTTTTTTCCAGGTGGCCTAAGAAAAAAAAAAAAGGACGTGAAGCCCACTGAATACTAAAAATCTGATCCATAAATGTAATTCATTGTCATTATGTACCACAAATAACTGTATAGATTTTTGTCTCTTGATAGAAGGTGTGCAATCCAACAATGATTCTGTGGATGCTGTGGTTATTAATATCACAGTGAAACAGAACATCATGTCTGACTGTCGGGTGGTGAAAGAGAAGCATATATAGGAGTAGTGATGTGTTGTGGTGTCTTTGGCTTCTGTGTCCCAGGTTTGAATCCAGGCTGTCTTGGTAAGTGACTGACATCAGGTAATATGTGATGCTTTTCAGAAAGAGGCAAGAAAAGAAGCCTCTTTACATGCAAGGATAGCCAAGGGGTAATGTTTCCCACTTGCAGTGGATTTTGATGAGCACAGAATATCCATCTCCACACAGCTCAGTAGCTTTTGTGGCTTTCAGTACACTACAAAATTTGAGGGCTACCCTCACTGCATTCAGGAAGTCACATTTCTGGAGTCCAAATTTTGAGTTACTGTCAGGAGCATACATCTGCTGGATCCCAGCTTTGTGCTCCTAATAAAACCATTTTATCTAGTGACCCTTAAGGTCTATAGCTAATTTCATAAACCACATTACGCGTTTTCCAGCTGCAGCAAGCTGCAATGTTACAAAGCATCTTCTATGCAGTCTGGGTCACTTTAAAATTGAGCTTAAGCTTAAAGTCACTTAAGTCCCCTTTTGTGGCCATGAGATCTGCAGGTATTGAGCAACAAATAAGAATAGGTTGGATATGCCTCATGTTAGACACCCTAAAAATCACAATGCATGGTACTATTGCCTCTTTCTGAAAACTTTGGCTTAGTGCCTACACCCATTTTCAGCAAGGAGTGAAGATGACATTGCTGCAGATTTTTTCCTTGCTGTGAGAAACTAGCAAGGTGAATATGCAACAAGGAGTAAATTGCTGAAGGATCCATCTTTGAGTGGCAGAATCTGTTGAAAAAAAAGAAAGTGGCTACTTGAGCCAACAGAGCCCTTTCATGTATGTGCTGCTCAAGCTGAAGCCTCAGTGTTTGATATCTCAAGATAGATAGTTGGCAATAACTAGACTTTGCTCTGGTTGATGCAGACCCAAATCTTGTTCCCTTCCATAGGGGTTGCACCTGTATCCCTGAGAGCAGGATTTGGCCTTGTGAGGGGTTCTGCCCACAGATGCAGCTGATACACACTCAGAAAGAAGGGGAGAATGCAAATTCCCTGTAGGGAGGCAACCGCCAGCCATGTAAACAAAGAAGCCTTCTGGGTGTGCAGCAGTCAGCCCACTTGAGCTGCTGTTTCCATGGTATACCAGATGCTGTAAAATATGCTTTCTTCAGGGAAAGAAGCTTTTCATACTCCTGCATTACCTTGTTTGATAATGGGCTGTCATCAGGCTGGTACCTCACTGTAGGGGCCACACACAGCAAGTCCCCATTGCCTTAGCCCTTTTCTGAGTTGTTGTTGATGATGAATTTATATTCTGCAGCTTCCGAACAAAGAAAAAGCTGAGTGATTTTTCTGGCTTGGATCAGCATTAGTGACTATGGTTTTAGACTTAATTAATTGTTATGAGTGACTGTTTAATGTCCTACAGTTCCTCCTGATGCATATGGTGTTGTCTCATAGTATGTTCCCTCTGCCTTGTTCATGCTTTAGCTACTGCAGCCTCACAGGGTTTTGCATGTGCTGTTTGCTCATCTTTCCCAGGTAGCCCATTGAGACATATTCCTGGGTGCTCACCATGCCTGTGAATGGGGCCAGGATAGCAGTGGGTCCTGGGGTTGGATGGTGGATGCAGGCAATGGTGTGTATGTGTGTGTGGTGATGCAGGACCTGAGAAGGTGTCCCGGAGTGTAGAGAACAAGAGCTGGTTTTACTCTGGAGGATGTTTTCTCACAATCTTTCCCAGATACTTTTCAACTCCTCCTCTCCCCCCATCCTACAGGCTTGTACTTCTCACTTCGGCGAACAAAAACCAAATGTAGTTAATTTTAAGCCAGTGCAATCATTTAGTAGACATGGAGGTAGAAAAACAGTTATTGGTTAACAGGCCTGATTTTAAATGTGTTCTGCCTGACCCTTCTACTGTAGTGAGCCAGGAGCAATGCTTCCAAGAATCTGGCTTTCTGGAAGGCTTTTTCACTGAATCATTTAAAGCCTAGGCTGCTTGTAAATGTTAATATCCTGCTGGCTCACTGGAATACAGCTGGTGGATACAGCAAGTGCAATACCTGTGTGCGTGCTTGCAATCTGAACCAGAACGTAGCAGGTAGGGTTCAAGCTCTGGTTTGGGATGTCCTCACTGAAGCCTCAGGCTAGAAGGAAAGTGGGCTGGAGGGCAGACCTGATTCATCATCGTCTCACAAGATGGCAAGTGGATCTGCCTTGTGCAGCGGATAGGGTTGCAATACAGCAGTGCTTTGCACCCTGTGTCCAACTCTGCCCGGTAACCTCGAGCAGTGCCCTGTGTCACGCTAGTGCCTTAGCGTGGCTCTAAATGTCAGCTGTGTTTGCTCAGGTTGGAGTCACTCTCCCAGGCAAAGTGGTCAGAGTGCACTGATGAGCTGAGCCTGCTTCACTCAGTCTTCGATGGCTGCCTGGAGAATAGCACTGGGGGGGAATCGGCCCCAGGATTTCCCCTTGCATCAGCGGGGGGAGGCAGTAGGCACCTTTGTAACACTGAAATAATAGCAATTGCAGGCTGAAATCCTGCTACTGCTGAAGTAGCACTATAGCAAAATGCAGGTCGGTGTGAATGCGTATGTACCTTTTCCCCTCCCTCAGTGTCTGCAGATAAAAGCTCTTTGAGGGAGCTGTATGTATTTGCGGTATCACAAAGGCTTTGTCCACCTTAGTTTTTATGTGCTAATGGATAAGGCTTTTCTGCTTACCTTAGTAGTAAAGTATTTTTCAGGTGAGAATATTTTTACTTTTTTATTTTTTTCTCTTCAGGCAATTACCTAGCCCATCTCTTTCATAATTTTGTCTTTAGTGTGTTTTCTTACAGTGCCTTAGCATTTTGTAGCTTAAGGAAAACCTAAAGTACTTGCCTTAACCTGAAGCCATATTGTCCTGTAGAATAAACATATTGCAGGTCCAGGATTACAAACAAACAAACAAAAGCACAACTGTATTACAAATAAAAAAACAATTGAAGGCCTCTACAAGAGGAGGACCGTAGGTGGTGGCAAGTGCTTTGCTAATTTGGGTAACAAGTTAGCACCCAAGGGCGATAAGTAGGATAACTACTTTTGATTACCAGGTTGGTTTTTTTTTTTCTGCTTAGTGTGGTACAACACTCCCAAAGGGTAGACACATTACATGATCTTGTTTATTTTTGTCTGCAGTTAATGTATTTACAATAGTTCATATTGTTCCAGCTAATATTCTGCAGTATGTCATAAAAAATCAGAAAGATTCAATACAAGGCATAAGTATTCTACTTTGTTAGTGAATTTTCTCTGAAGAATGAAGATAGATCACAATAGTCTTTCTTGAATTAATATAAATACAGATTAATGCAGTAAAATGTGTTATTTTTCCGTAGACAAGTTACGAGCACAATTCAGTATGATTCTCAAATATCACAGTTTTGTTAAAACAGATTTTTTTTTAATATTTATGTTTGGGGGTACATTTTGCACACCTTCTTTCAGATTAATCAATTTGAATTCATTTAGGACAGTAACAATTTAGTATAGTGGCAGGTTTATTTAGATAAATGGATATGAATTTTCATCAATTATGAAAATGAAACACAGTAAAAATTTGAAAAGTTTGTTAAAAGAAATCTGTTTACTATTCTGCAGGGTGTCCCAGGTGACTGCCTCATGCCAGACTCCAACTTTGCAGGTCCAGGATTTTTTTTTTAGTAATATAACTAAAGCAAAACCAAGACAACCCTTCCATGTTTCCCGTGTTTCTCTTATGTGTAGTAAGTCATACACTTAGTCTGCTATTAATTTCTCTGTCCACTTTTCCATCACACACTTAGCAGAAAAAAATTGAGTCAGGACCCCAATCATGAAATTAGTTAAAAAAATAATCATGAAATGGTAACATATTTTGGAGTGTAAAACATGTTTCATGGCTTTCCAGGTCTTTTTTTGGGGTCAGTTCTAGACTCTACTGTCAACAGAAGGACAATGAGAGAAAGGTGAGGTTATGAGCTAATACCTAGTTGTCCTAGTTGGTTCAAAGCTTTGGTGTGAGTGCTAGCAACACTGTATAATAGAGTTTCTGTTAAATACTGTTCTAAAATACTTTGTTCTTCTTTTATCCAGGGTTTTTGGGAAAACCACACAAAACTCATAACAGAGTATGGACCTGCTTGTGGGTAAGCTTACCAGTGCCATTAGCTGCTTTCTTTTCTGGTTCTTTACTGTTTGGGTTTGTTGGGCGGCAGAGAAGATGCTCATCAAAATGCAGAGTGCTGTGTTTCAGCCTAGGGGACAGAGGTGGAGGTTGTTTGATTACATGCAGTAAGTAACCATGGCTTATATTAGTTCAGCATTCGGTGTTGGACTTTATTCTTCTCTTCCTAATTTTAATTATGTACATAAAGTTTAGTCTTTTTCAGAACTGTACAAAGCTACCAGGCTTCAATGTTTTCCTTCAATCTGCATATTCTTTATACTTATAGTGAACAGTGAAAATAATAATTTATCATCTTAAAAAAACCCCTCCGTTTAAGAAATAGTATGAATTTGGTTCAGCTGTTGCTATCTATATTTATGCAAAATTCCTAAACATAAAATACAATGAAGTACAGATTAGACATGAGGCATTCCCCTCTCTATAGCTCAGCTGTTCTATCTCAGCAGTTTATTAGAGGCTTTAAGCAGTATATCCCTTCATACAAGCCCTTCCACATTTCTATGAATGTCATTTCTGTTCCAAGATCTACTTTCCAGTTGTCATCATTTTAAGTGGACATGCAGTTACTTCATGGTAGCTTCTATGGTTGTGCTCAGTTAGTTTTTATCTAGCACATCTATTATTTTAATATATAAACATCAAGCAGTATCCACAAAGTACAGACACTGTAATTTTTTTTTCCCTGTGATCTACAAGGAGTTTAAGACACTCGTAAGAGAGCATATATGAATGTGTGTGTGCATATTTGATAATAAATGATATAAATATGGTTCGTATGCTCTTCCAGAAAAAAAAAAGGCTGCATTAGAAGTAAGTCAGGCTCAGCCATATGAAGCATTTGATGCTCCAGTCACAGCTGCCTTGTGGCATTTATGCTCAGCCCTAAGGACAAAGGTGCTTCAAGAAGTGATGGAAATAATGAATTCCAAGGGTTAGGTACTTGTCTAAGAGGAAATAATACAATGTCTTAGCTGGCCAGGAATGGAGAATGATATTCATTAGCACTATGGTGATTTGTATGTTGTGTAACAAATGGAAAATGACTGAGGCTTATTATCTCTGTGACCTTTGGTGTGATGGCCTTAAATGACAATAATGTAAGAACACTGGCATTCATTCCTCAGTGTATTTCCCTCCTTATTAATATCATGCCTGTTTTTTTCTAAGCTGAATTCGAGACAAGTTGCTATTTAGTTGTCTGTCTGCTCACTTGGCCAGGCAGAAGCTGTGTCATTGGAGAAAGAGATGTATAATTACGGTGTGTGAGCGAATAGATAGAAAGTTTCATTTTTCCAATCTACCCACAGCTTAACAGCTGGGGAATGAAACCTCTATGAGACTTGCATGGGCTGCAAAGCTGGATGGTGGTGGTAATGGTCAGCCAGGACAGTTCTGCCTCTTTGGGATCCTGTAGGTAGGAAGAGTGAGCTGATAAAGTATAACTGTGTCCCATTGATTGCATGCATGAAAAACTCAATTTGTGAGGGATCTAGAGGGCTGGTAGAGAAAAAATACTGCTTGTTGATATCTCCCATGAAAACAAAGCTATGCTTAAACATTGCTGTGCTTGAGGTAAGCTTTATTTGTAATTGGAGGGGGATGTTTTAAAACCTGGCCTGCGAGCTGCTGTTCAATAGGTATGGTATGTGTCAGGGGGTATTTATCACCGTCCTGTCAACTAAAGAAATTCCTTCTCCCTCCCTATACATCTTCTGCGTGATTCTTTCTGTGGTTCTTTGAAATAGGCAGTAAATGGTAGGTGTGTTTATATGTATGGTCCCAGCAAAGTATTGGATCTGGCAGTTGGAAGAAAATGTGGCATTTTGCTTTTTCCAGATTGAAAACTGCTTTCCAATAAGCATAAAGAGCAATGATCTTTATTTCTACAGTGGTGAAGTGAGTTGAATACAAATCTTTGGAACTGAAGCTTTTTTTTCTTGCTAAGGTCACTTGAATAGTCTGAATGATACCATCACAACTGTTTTCTTTTGTGTGTGAATTGGTTTCCTTGACAACAGGATGTCAAATCAACTTTTCAGCTTTAATCAAGTCAAAACAATATATCCCTTCCATTCCAAAAGGCCTCAAGTCGTAGAGAATTATTTCAAGTAAGGCTTTTGTAGGTCACAAAAGCTTTTTTTTTTTTTTTTCTACTCCCGTATGCAGATCCAAAGGAGAGGTGATGCCATTACTCTTATAGAGACAGACAATGCAAATAGTCTTCAGTTGTGAGCGTGTGCTGTGAAAACTGTTTTCATACAGAGATGGCCCAAGATGGAGACCAAGGCAGAAACAGCTCTGGTTTGATGCAAAAGCAGAGTTGGAGATTTCTGTTCAACGGGCAAATCTAAGCCACTGATGTGGCTTTTGAAGAGATCCTGCAACAGAGTGGTAGTCTTTGGATCAGCTATAGTTTGGAGTACCTTCTATAAAAATGCCTCCTCTAAGATATATGTGCTGGTTCTCCGTAACAAAAAGTGAAGAATATCCTATTTGGAAAGCAGTGTACTGATACGTGTCAAGATATGTCTTGAATATTCTCCTTTTTGTGGTAAGACTTTTACAGGAAAGTAGTCCTAGTTTCTGTGGAAATTAGTGACTTATGTCACTTATTTTTTCGATGAACTTTGATGTTTTGATACTTTATTTTCACCCCCACCATACTGAATTGTTCCATTTCAATTGTAGGTTTTGGCTACTGGTTGGAAATAGGTGGTAAGAGCAGACAGAGAAACAAAGAACTTCTGGGCTGAAGAGGAGAAATAAAGGCGAGGGGAGTGCTTTGTGGAATCAGAAAAGCAACTGCCACAATATGAGCAGAGCTGTTGAGGCAGTGAGTTAATTTTACTTTATATACACACTTCCTATGCACTTGACCACTCTGCTGCAATTGCACCATTATGACTTTACAGCTCTGTAAGCATGTATGGCTGATTTGGAGTTGGAAAATAGTGCCAAGTAAGTAATATATTCTTGGCCCAAGAACACACAACAAGTGAAGGAACAGAAAATACGATACAGCCCTAAGCAGGTAGGAGTTTGCCTCTGGGATTCTGCCTTCAACTGTAGCAATGCATTTGGATGTTGGAAAGTGTAAGAGTTCGTAACATAGACTGCGTATAATCAAAGAGTAAGAACAGAAGATTAAAAATCAGTGCAATTTGTAAGGTGACACTCTTTCTTCATGTCCCTTTACATCTGAAAGAGCAGGTTAAACCCTGTTCTTACTCTTCCTTCACTTGAACTCTAAACTTCAACTAGCTGTGGGAAGTCTGAACAACTATGTAGTCGAATAAGTGCTAAAGAGGACAAAAACAAAGTAAGGCAGAGATGAAGAGAAGGGTCTAGAAGTAGCAGGAGGATAGAGTTTGGGTTAAACCACTTCTAGAAAGCAGAAGACATTTGGGGCATTTGAGCTCAGGGTTGTCAGGCTGTGAGCTGGCAAAGGGAGGCAACAGTCTCAAAATCTTAATTTTTCTAGTGGGGGGAGGGATTAATGAGAATGTTTCTGACAAGATCCTGTTGCAAACCATTCTCAATCCCTAATAAAACCACCAGCAGCAAACTGAGCAAACTACCCATGCTGAGCCTCAGCTCGGCTCCAGCATAAGCATACCAGGATCAGCGTAGTACCACAGAAAGTCAAGGTGCAGGCACTCCCGAGGCATCTTGTGACAACACACATGTGAGTGGAGATCCATTTCCATTTTAAAAGTGTCTTGTTTTGCAGTGGGTTACTTCGGCACATTTTTAAGTAATACTTAGAAAACAATTTAGAATAGGACAGGTGAATTTTCTTAAGGTATCTGTGAGATTATTAAGTATCTGATCTGTGGATGGTGGGGTTTTTATTCCTTAAAGACTTCCTAATATTCATTAAATGATTTCCTAATAAGTCATTATTGGAATGACAATCAAGCGTGGTCACTCTAAATGATAGGGTGGTTTAAAGGATTCGGATAGGTCATGGAGCCAGTCACTAACTTGAAATGTGTCCAGCAGTGACTTGTGATTGTAAACTGTGCTGGCAGCTGACAGCTTTTCAGAAGTCTATGCAGCCAGAGTTGGTTTTGTCTTAACGCTTGACTTCTCCTCTCCCCAAAAAATGTCACTGCAGATGGCACTAGTTAGCATTTCTGCAGATGAGTCCATAATCAGACAGTTGTGGACAAGAAACAGGCTTTTGTCGTTGCCGCTCCTGGCCTCTGCATCAGGGCTGAGGAACACTGTGGAGGTTTGGGGTTTTCCTCTTTTGTGGACAGAAGAGGGGCATACGTTTCTGGGATTTGGGCATCTGGAACTTTTCTCAAAGCCTTATCCTTCCTTCTGCCTTCCTCAAACATCCCAGGGCAAATCCAAGGTGGATAGAGGCAGAATCTCCTCCTGCAGGGAACAGCTGATGTCTTCATAATACAGTTAATTTATCTGAAGAAATGGTGTCTTTATTGCCATTTTAATTTCACAAAGTTTGGAGTTTTTTTCATCTCTCTGTTTCTAACCTTATTCTGCTTTATGTGGAAAGAGTAATCCCAGGACAGGTATTCTCATCTTTGTCTCTGAAGGCTCATATAAAGAAATAATTTAGTTTTATGAAACAATCTTATCCTGTTTGATTTCCTCTTTTGCACTGGGGTTGTAATGGACTTACTACCTCTCCTGTGGTCCTTCCTTTATTTTGATATTTTAAACAATTTACTTTTCATATTTCAGCTAGAGAAAATCATATCTGGGCAAGAATAGAGGGGAGGGACGAAAAACAGGCTTCCTATTTCTGATCTATAGCTCTTGAGAATGTCACATTTAACCTGATAGAGAATTCTGGTAGCATTGTTTGCCTGGATTTTTTTATTTTTTTTTTCTTAAAGAGCGATACGTTTTTTTTGTTGTTAGAGTCAAGTCTTTCATATTCCATCAAGATTTATTTTTTTTCTCACCATATTTCCTCATTTTTGTGTTGTGATAAGGTCCTTTTACTCTATAGGATTGTTGATTTGCCCCAGAATTGTTATTATGAATTAGTTTTCTCCTTTTCTTTTAAATACCTGCAATCTGTGGATACAGTGCAGCAGAAACCTTAAAACATGTTCCTGAGCACATGAGTAATCCCATTGAAGTCAATGGTATTACTCAACATGCTTCAAGTTAGGCAGAAGTTTATCTACCTTGCTGAATCAGGGCCATAAAAGAAACAATTGCATTTGTGCCTGAAAAATATTTTTACTGCTGTTGGTACACATAAACACCTAGGTTTATTGTAGCTGAAGGAAGTTAATGGGGAGAAAAATATTTCTTCCCCCTCTCCACCCTCTCTTTTGACAGCACTTTGCATGTAGACAATTTTATTGCTCCTCTGTGTAATGTGCTAGCCGTTCTCACTGAAATGGAAAAGATTATCTCAAAAACTGACTGAACAGGAGAATCTTAACATTCTTAAATTAAACTTTCAGACCCCTTCTTTCTTCTTTTTTAATTAACACCTTCAGAATTTTATGAATTTAACCTATTTTTTTAAAAAAAATCTTTTAAAAAAGAACCAAAACCCAACAACATTCCTGGCAGAATTGTAGGTGTAATGGTGCAATGGTACAACTCCATCTGACTCCCCACACTTAACCATAAATAGGTATTGGTTATAGTGATTTCCAATGGTTAAATCAAGCTGCTGGAGCAAGTCCTGTGAGGGACTTATGGGTCTATCACCACCAGTTTTTCTTCTCTCTAGAGCTAATTGGTCTTAAAAACGTAGCCTTTTATGGGCTTGATGCCTGAAGACTTACCCAAAAGGTGGCATACCACACTGTTTTGAGAATGGGAGTTTAGTATTACTGTTACAGTTGTAATCATTTTTGTAGGCTGCCTGATCATTATGGAGTATTTTACATTCTGCGTACAAAGACCTATGGGATGCAGTTTATAGACAGAATTTATGGTAAATTAGTTGACTAGTTTAATTCTGGCATGTTTCAAATGTACTTGGGTCTCTGGAACATTGCAAATTGATGCCTAGTGTACTAGTAATGTTGAAGGTATTCATTAATGAGCTTTTCTTAGCCATGGACAAATCTTATGTGTGGACTGTGATCTCCCATGAGAAACATGCAACTCGAACTTGTCTACTCTGCGATGGCTGTTGATTTGTTACTGTAATCTCTTGCTGTCCCAGTCAGGTCCAGGGGCGCTTGTGTTCTAGGTGTTCACAGACAGAGACTCAAAAGCCCACTGAAATGTCACAGCCACAGCCCTCAGTGCAGGCAAAGCCATCTGGATGGAAATGTTTGATGCAAGGGGTAAAGCCTTCTGTGTAGAAAGCTCTCCATCTTTTCTCTGAGACTCCAGATGTTGCCCTGGGGTGGATGAGCTGCAGGCATGTGCTCGCTGCTGCACTTTTGCAAGTTTCTTTCCTCCGTCCATGACTGCTCTATGACTCTACTGCAGCTGTTCAAGCCAATGTAAGGCAAAGACCTGATGTAATCTTTAACACCTCTGGAAAGAGAGTGTGAAATCCAACCAAATGAGACAGACAACTTTTTATATGCTCTTGGCAAGGCAGCAAAGGACAGTACCTGTCACCTGAACCATGTTCCTGATGCTCATTTCTGTTCTCGTGGCATGTGGAAATTGATGTGGTTATAGCTTCAGCAAATTAGTGTTTATACAGAGGGAAGTTCCCTGGTTGGTACAGCTCCACTGAGACAGCATTGGCCAGATGCAGAAAGGCTCTGTGACATTGGCCAGAACAGTGTCATCTCCTAAGACTGATGAGGGAAGCAGAGAGCAGGACCTTGTAACTTGTAGCTCTTAGCATTTGAGGAACTTGGTTAAATTTTGGTCCACTTCTGCATGTGTGGGTAGCAGCTTTGGCTAGGAGGAGGTTTCACTGCCTTTTGCCCCTGGGGTGGTTATTTCTTCATTCCTGTTTCCTTGCATGTTGATAGTGCAGCCCTAAGTTAACTAAATTAAAGCATAGTCCTTGTGAGCTCCAGGTTAAGATTATTTGAAACCTGAAGTTTTTTTGGAAAACATGCTGCCTGAGGAGTGTTTTACAGCTAATATACAGCATGGGTGATCTTTGATCTGTATGCCTGCTTCTTAACTAATTAATACTTTAAATCATCATTTTATAGGGCTTGGGATGGGACTGCTAAGCAGATTGTCTCTTCTTATCATGTAATAAATTCATGATCAGCACCTGCATACCAGACTGTGTCATCCTAATTAAAGGCAGGGGGAGGAAATATTCCAAGTGAAACCCACAGTTGTAAAAACTAGTTTCCTAGACTTAATTTCACCTTGATCTACCTTCTTCACCTTCTACCAGAGCCTGCATTTGTTAATTGTCTAATCAGGCTGTAAAGTCTGTCTTGTAATTTTTCCCCCCTTTCCCCCATTTGGGAAGAAGCAGGATGAGGGCTTTTAAAAGACTGAAAAATCTGAGGCATTATTACAGTATACCAATTCTTCCAGAAAGTATGAGAAAACAGCAGCGTTTCAGATTTGGCTGTGCATACTAAATGCTTTCATTATAATTTCCTACAGCACCCAGAAGTATTGATGCAAACCTGAAGTCAATACATACAAGATGTAGTGTTCAGTAGCTATTAATGGTTTCTAGCTTCACCCGCTATGTATCTTATTATGAACTGGTGTTCCCATTGCCATGGATGGTAATTTTTAAATGAAGTTCCTGAATAATGTCCCTCCACTCTGCACAGAGGGAGGAAAATGCTTCATCCCTCCCTGTGTGTATGTGTCCCCTTCCCTTTCTTGTCAGCCTTTGAAGCAGATCAAACTAATGCTGCAGCTCAGGAGCTCCTCCTGCCCTCCTTGGTTGCCCAACACTTCACAGGAGAGTTAAGTTACTGCCTCTCCTGGCGACTTCATACTACCAGTTTAGCCTTCTCTGTGGCAGCACAAGGAAATCCAAAAGCAGCTTGTGACTGCTTTCTTGTGTGCCATGAGGAGCATCAAGCCAAAGGGATTTCCCTTCTCCACATACCCCTCAGTGAGGGCTGGAGAAGAGGCATGCAGAGAAGAACCTGCAAACCAGCAGCCTGTTGCATATCCCCATTCAAGTCCTAGCACAGAGGGAACATCCACGGCTCTGTCCCCTCCTCATGCCCACCTGCTAAGAGCTCCAGAATGCAGATGCTGGTGTAGACAATCTCTCTCCATGCTGGGGAGTCCCTAGACAAGACCTCATGGGGCCTATGCCCCTTAGGACAATGAACCATTGCACAGGAATGGATTGGGGATGTCCCTTATTTTGTTTCTTAAAAACAGTCATATTTTCATCTTTGAGGATTACCACATTTTGCCAGATATCTATGGAGGCATTTCCCATCAATTGCGAGCTGTTGTCCTGCAGTGGTGCCACCACTTCGTTGGCTCTGGGGTTTGGTCTGTTTTTTCTTTTTAAATTGACAACCTTGTCTTGTGGGCTTTGTATTTATACTTCTTGCTGTAATTCTTTGCCCCTTAAATATTTGCTTTTTGTTTTCTTTCTCTTCTCTCCACCTTCTTCAGCCCTCTGCTATCTTTCCTCTATGCTTTAATTTTTATTCCTCCTTGTTTTTCTTATCCATGTTGACCTGAAAACAGTAACATGACCTGACAATTTTTGCGTCATTCCAAGGTTTTTATGTACTTCCATAAATCTCTTTATTACTTCTTTATTGTTTTGTCATATATAGGTTTTAGTTTTTCCTCTACCTCATTAGTCTGGGGATCAATTTTACTCTACTATGTTTTATTTGTAGTAAGGGGAACAAAATATCTTCTTTTTCTTTGTTGGTTTGGCACCATCTTCAAATTACCCTTTCTCTTTGTTCGACTACCTCTCTTCTTTCCCTGGAGAGCCTGCTTTATGTCAGACCTTCTGCTGGTAGTGAACTGGGTATGATTTCAGTATGCCCCACTGCAGAGGAAGAAGTTGTTTTCAGCTGTTATTCTGTTTATTTATTTATTTTTCCTAGCTCGGGGAGTGTGGAATGTGTTGATCCACCATTACTCTGGGGATTGTGAATCTCTCTTTCCTTCCATTACATGTGGTGTCTAAACCTGAAGGCTTGTCTTGAAGGAGGATTTATTTTAGTCGTACTGATAAAACTGTACTGGTATAATTAAACAGCTATAGTAATGTCAAAAAACCTCCGATGCACAGACATAGCAGTTCTGGAATGACACCAGCTACATCAGGGAAAAAACTGACCATACCCCCATCAATTATTGTACCTACAGGGGTGAACTCCCATAGTAGATTTTTCCAGTCTATTTTTATTAAGATTCAAAGCACATCTTGTCCCAGAATCTCCTCTCTTTCCCATGTAAACAAGCCTGAAAGTAGTGGTCTGGACCTTCAAGCTGTTGTTTAATTCACAGTAGCTCCATTAAAGGCATAGAGCCATGACTATTTGAGGATCTTGACCCAGCGTTTTTAGGTCTCTCACATGTTATATAACTTCGATTTTTGGATGATGGCACCTATTGAATAAAATTAGGCTTTGTAAAGCAAATTTTAAGACTCATCTAGACATCCTAATGTAGTTTACAGAAAAAGGAGTGAGTTGGGAGCAATGTTCTGACTCTGTAAGGGCTAGCAGTAGACATTTTATCACTCAGCAATAATCCGAGCTTTTCTGTCAATGTTGGAATCTATTTTATTGAAAAAGGATCTTGGCAAGGACACTGGGAATTGCTGCAGAGTCTTTCAAAGTGACATTGAGAGGATTTTGGTTCTTTGGGACCTTTTATTGCATGGAACATCTTATGAAATACTCTGTGGGAAGGGCCAAAGTAAAATGATATCAAAGCAGTCTAACAATTTTATACGTCCACTGGCTGACCATTTGACCCAGTAGGAAATAAGCTATGCATGGGGCAGGAGAAAGAGAAAGTAGGTCTACAAGTGCAGCACAGAGGCAAATGTTAAAATAGGTCAGAAGGTAACATAATGTCACATGGAAAGGCATTAACCATTTAATATTAAATTATTTTTATTAAAATTATTATTTTTGAGGCAGTGTATTGAAAAATAGGAAGATTAATACCTAAACATAATCTTATTACACACCCAACTTTTCTTCTCCATCAGTGTCATTTGATTTGCTTTTGCCCGATAACTAACACAGTTGGATTTTCATCAATAGTGAAGAACAGAATCAATTTTGTGAAACTACCATAATTTTCCTCATGTTTATTTTCCCAGCAAAACATTTAAGCAAATACACAGTTTATAAGCCTTCAAGTAGCCCCTAATGCCCCTTTGATACATGCCTGTGTTTATATATACTCACAGAACTGCTCTGGGCATTGCATTCAGTGTATTTCCCCATCCCGTGCCACTTTTGAGCTTGCCATTTTGAATATTGGATTTCTACAGGCAGCATTCAGGTGACTGCTCTGGCTGGCACCCCCAAAATCTGCAGGCATGTCCCTGCCTGCTGCCTCCTGCCCGGGGAGTGGAAGCAGCAGATTGTGCTGAGGTCAGAGGACAACCAGGAGCTGCTGGCAGCCGTGCCGGCAGGATTGCCTATCTAACTGTAAGGTCTCTGCTGGATTAAAAAGACTTCAGGTGAGGAGGGCATGATCAATAATTACAAATATTAAAAGTGGTGCATTGTCTTGCTTTCCTACTTTTTCCCCTTCCTTCTTTGCCTACAGTACATGAAGCATCTGAATCCCCCAGATGATTGCTCATGCATTTACATTTTCATTTGCTTGGTTTATAGCAAGATTGTTCCAGCTTTTGGGAGGGGCAGCTATCAAAGATGTACAGGCACTGCCATTGTGTTTTATTGTTCCCGTCCATTTTTCCCTGTGAATGCAGGTGGGAGTTTTTCAGTGGGTTGGTTTTGTGTTTTTGCTTTCTCTTTCTTCTAAGCATTTATAACCCTTTTATTGTCAGTCTTCAATCATTTTTGATAGATCAATATATTTACTTCAGTGATGGTTCATCCTACAGTTATGCTTGTCTTTTATTTTTTTGCTTTATTTATAGGAGTTGTGAATAGATTCAGTGGGTTGTATCTCTGCTATACCTCTGTTGTTGTGTGAGGATCAAGTCACTTGATCTTGCCTCAGTACTTGTATATTTAGGTCTTCAAATCTACTTGTTCTCCCATCTTTTTCTTGCAATTACACAGAATCACAGAATCACTATGGTTGGAAAAGACCTTTAAGATCAAGTCAACCCGTTATCTATCTCTACCAGGCCCACTTCTACACCATATCCTTGAGTACCCTATCTAGATGGCTTTTAAATACATGCAGGGATGGTGATTCACTTCCCTGGGCAGCCTGTTCCAGTCTTTGATAATCCTTTTGGTGTAGAAATTTTTTCCCAATGTCTAACCTGAACATCTCTTGATGTGACTTGACGCCATTTCTTCTTGTCCTATCAGTTGTGACTTGTGAGAAGAGACCAACCCCCACCTTCCTGCAACCTCCTTTCAGGTAGTTGTAGAGAGAAAAAAAATTGAATTAAATTAAAAATGCAACTTTTGGTTCAGAAATGTTCTTTTCAGAAATCCTAAGTACAACTGGTGGTGTTTAATGTACGCTCAAGTATTTGGAGGGAAGAGCTCTAGGAAACCACACCAGCAGGCTCCAGAGGTCCAGAGGGTTTGAGGAGTAACTTAACAAAGTGGTGTTGGGCAATAACATTTACTTAGACAGCTCAGAAGTGAGGCAGCTCTGCAGGAGTCCTGAGGTCTTTAGCCAAGCAGCTGTGACAGAGCCAAAGAGGAGAAATTCTTGAGTCTACATCTCACTCACATCCCCGGGCAGCCAGATGTGGGCCCAAGACAGCCATTTAAAGCAGCTGTGAAGAGAGCTCAAACTTGTGCAATGTGCATGTGGGAACTGAGTGCCAGTGTCAGTGTGATTCGCCGCACCCTGGCTGGCTGTCAGAAGAAGAAGGTGGGTGAACGGGACCTGCTGCTCCACCTTGAGAGTGTTTGTCTATGGAAGGGGAGAGGGCTAAATGCCCTCCTCCATCCTCAGGGATTTGGGTTGTTTCAGGATAAAGTGACATATGTGCCATTTGTTATACAATTGCCCCCTTCCCATAAAAGGGAGCAGCAAAAGAAGCCTGTTTGTTACAACCAATAATATGTACAAGGTGGTAAATGGAAAATAGGTCAACTAGGTAGTGCTCTTCCTTAAATTACTGTCTGAAACATGATCTGTGTCTTATGACTGCACATTAAACATTGGGAAAAAGCCCTGAATGTGCATGGATTTCAGCAAGGTTTAATAATTTAAACCAGGTGAGCATATTAGCTGTTTGTACGACATTATCCCCATAGTTGCCTTACCAGAGCCGTGTACATCCTGTTTTTCAATACGTCCATTTTTAGGCTGACATAATTTGCCATGTTATGAAAGTCGTGACTCAACTACTACTCAGCAGCGTGTTGTCCATTTGTAACAGCAGATTTTCCTGGAAGTCATTACTTTGGAGTGCCATTGTCAGCTGTACACATCACTCTCGTTCCTCTCATCCTTTGTGGCGCAGATTTGCCCGTTGTTAGCGAGGATGTTACCACTGATGCACAAGCTATCAGGTTTTTTCGTTCTTTTCTATCTCTGTTGAATTGCAGTTTCCTTTGTCTTCTATGTGGTGCACTGAAAGAGGTTAGGAAATTTATCATGGTTATTTTTAATGGGTTTTTAAAGTCTAGCACGACACAGATTGAATTGATTCAGGAAAATTTCCTGGAGCTGCAGTGGTTTTACTATTAAAAATATTTTTATCATTGCAATTTTTCTGTAAGAAAATACATCTATTTTTTCCTTGTAGCCCTATAACAAAGCCCTGCTTTCTAACATTTCCACATGGTCAGATATTAGCCATTTCCCAAGATAATTTAGTTTGGTCATGTGTACGGCTAGCATTTTTATTGTAAAGAATTTGCTAGTGGTTTCATGATAAATGCATAAAGCATTGGGGAATGACTTTTATTTGGCTTAGTGTGCATTTAATAATGTATTAACAAAATTAAATGATTTTGTGTGTATGTGTGTAGATCATAAGAATGTATAGAAAAAGCACACATTACCATAGGTATGCAAGGATTTTAAAAAATGAATCTTTCCTGTGTATATTTTGTATGCTGTAGCATAAAAAAGTACATTCCCAGGAGCTCAGTGGGTGGTTACTATCCTTTTTTCCTTTGTTTCAACTCTTTTTTTTTTT
>VZZY01006552.1:110432-164982 GCA_013400335.1 Eurystomus gularis | reverse complement strand
TTGTGTTTTTTTTTTTTTTTTTTTTAAAAAAAAAAAGCAAAACAGGAAAGAAAAGTCAGTCCTAGGGATTGTCTCCCTCTTCTCCAGTCTGGCAAACCTTTGCTTGCCTGAAGGAGACTGTCCAGTGTTGACTGGGATTTGTGTCTTTACTGCACACAAACCAGATGAATGGGTTGCCCATTGCTTCCCACTTACACAACTCTGCTTTCATTTGCTTAGACTTCCGATATCTTCAGGCTGGTAGCCATGACCAAGTTGAGGTGTTTTGTTTCTTATTCAACAAAATGGTGTATGCATGTGTAGTTATGCAAAACTCAATTTGGCTTACTCATTTCATCACGTTATGTTTATGATGCAAAAAATCAGTATATTGAGTCCTGTCTATCATCAAGGAACTAAAAATGTGTAATATTAAGACAGTATGATTTCAGAAATGCATGCATCTGCATTAACATTAAGATGTCTCTACTGTGTACGGAGGTTGGACTAGATGACCTCTAGAGGTCCCTTCCAGCCTAAAACATTCTATGATTCTAACATAAACAGAGAAAAGGAATAAAAAGGGATGGTGTGCAATATATTGTAACTCTCTAATTGACTTAAGATCAAAATACCAGTAAGGAGGAGTAGACCGAAAGAAAGTTATGTATATGTTTATTTCAAGGACATGTAAAAATAAAATATTTTATCATCCACCACTGCTGATCATATTTACAGAAGGCACATGGGCTGTCTTGGCTACGAAGAAATCAAAGATAAAATGCAGAACTAAAACAAACAGAAGACAGCCTACTGATTTTGAATGTCTCTGTTCTGAATGCCACTTTTGAAGATACGTATGAGGACATGACTTTTCAGCAGATACTCAGTGTTTTCTGAAAGGCTTTTCCTTCCTTCAGGGCTAAAATGGCTAACCAAAACAGGAGATGTGAAAAACTCTAGTCACACTTTGAGTCCTGGCCATGATGTGTAAAGTATATATGAGATTAAGGTTGCAGAAATGCAGACTTACTGCCATCTTTTCTTTATGCCCTGATGTCAAGTCTCAGGGGGGAAAAATAATACAAACCTCAATTTTATCATGGTCAGAAATGCTTTGTGAGAGGCAGAATTTGGATCATACAGGTTTTGTTTTAGTCATCTTGAAGTGTGTTTGCTTATATGAAGTTTAGTGATGGGTGTGTAACTAGCAACTTTATTACACTTGTGGTTTTATTATAGTCAACCTGTTTTATAGCTTGGCTGTATCTTGCGATGTCATAGTATCACAAATCATATTTAAATCCTTTGACCTCCTTCCCGTGTAATTTTCTCCATATGGTCCCACGTACGCTCTCCTCTTTTTGTACCCTGACGCCAAATTTTCCTTGGAGCCTGCACTACAACATGTGCACGCTCTCTGGCTTTCTGGGACACTGAGGATCCTCTCTGGCTTCACAGCCACCCGTTTGGATGGGTCCCCTCTGCTTTGCTAGAAAGCAGCCCTGTGCTGCACACCCCTCTCCTATGTGTTCTCTCAGCCACCTTATTTCATGTAGCATCACAGTCATATCCCTCATCTTCTTCAAGTGCACTGCTCCGTCTCCATTTATCTTGTACGAAATGGCGGTAGCCCTGCCAGGGTAATACTGCCTGTTGTTTCCCAGAAATTGCTTACCTGTCTGTCAAGAGAAGCTGCTTAGAGCCTCTGACTAGAAATCATGATAAGCGCAGAGCATATACCTCTCCCTCCCTTACATGGAAAAAAAAGATGGAGAAAAGACTGCCCTTGTTTAGCCCAAAGTAACATTGTCTTCTTATCCTCCTCAGCCATCTTGTAGCCTTTTTTTTTTTTTTTTTTTCACTGCACTGATAAAAATAGGTAGCACTGTGGAATATAAATAACAGACTCATACAAATCCATACAAATGAACAGTAAGTAGACGGTAGCCAGTAAAGTTTGGAGACAGAAAATTTGCTATCTCCAAGATGTAGCTTTCCCTGGAAATAGTAATCCAGTTTTCTGAAAATAGTAGCTTAATGTTTTTTCTTTCAAGGTGTGGCAGAGGAGTACTTTGGTAGTGAATTAGGTGCAAAGAGCCCAGATCAGACTGCTCTCACATCGTATCTCACAAACCCACAGAAAGGCCAGGCATAGAAATATGCTGAAACCCACAGGAAATGTCTGCTGCACCATCACATGAGGTCAGTCAGGCATACCGTGCATTAACAAGCGCAGACAAAACAAGCTTTGGTGAAAATGTCACAGTCTAAACACGGGTAACAAAACACAGACTAATACAGTCCAGGCTTGGTGAGAAACATCATGGGAAAAGGTTTAGAAACCTTCTTCTGGCACTCTTGTGGAGGTGAAGAGCTATGAGTGCTTTCAGCATCACCCTGTACCAATGCCACTGCACACACAGGCAGGAAGAGCAACAGTTTTCTTATTAATAGCGCAGTTCTTCTCATTTCCAGTAGCATCCTATAAAAGCAGTACCCTATTTACAGCTTCTATTTCGCATTAATGAAGTGGAATACTGATGTAGCTAATCAGCGCTAGCGGTATGATGCAAGCACACGGAGCAGCAGTGGCGGTGGTGGCAATCATCTAAGCCCAGTTTCTAGGATAAAAATAAACCCCACCAACCCCAGGAAGCAGCAGCTTCCTAGCTGTGGAGAAGCACAGCCTGGGACCCTACAGCTCCACACTGCCCTGGCACCGGGCTTCTCCTGCAGCCCACTTGGAGCAAGAAAAGAAATGATTCCGTTACACCTGTCCATCCACTTTGCTGCTTCTCTTCCCAATGTCTGATTGTAGGCGTGAGTTTTTGTGCTTGCACTTGAATCTGGACTCAGAGTTCCTCAGGAAACCAAGTGGACATAGATTGTCAAACACGCTTGTATAATTCAGAGGTGTTTTTTTTTTTTTTTCTCTTCATGGCACTCTGTGAGCTTAATTTAATCCCTGTCATTCCTTATATGTGGGTAAATGTCATCTACTTCATTTCATGAATGAATTAACACAGCCATGCAGAGTCTGAGTCTCCTGCACTGCTCACTTGGAAGGGGGAAGGGATTAGTAGATGTGTGTGACACCCTCAAGTTGCTAAACCTCAGCTGGGTTTAGAGATGCTGAGAAATATACCTTGTTTACACCTTGGTGTAAGGTACCTGAAAGACTCTACAACCTGTGTACCTTGTAATTGCCCCTCCTTCTCCTTATTGTCAGCCCTAAATATTACTTTCATACTATGAGTCTCTTACTGCACCTGAGGTGGGAGAAGTTCCTTTAAAAATAGCTGTGCTTTTAGTGGTCGGGAGAATATAAATAATCCCAGAATTTTCTTCCTTTTTTGATACTTTAAGCATGTCAGAAAGCAGAGGCCTTTTGGCAAGGTGCAAGTTTGAGATAGTGCAGGGGTTCTTGGTATGCAGAAGATAGCATTTTTAATCCCGAGTATGTGGACAAAGAGGTGGATGCATAGCAATACAGAGTGGCGCAGAAAGTGTGCGTGTCTGGGCATCTTGTTACATGATATTTTTAATACAGTCAGGAATTAAATTAATAGTTCTATATGCTTATTTTAAGGCTTTCACAACACGAAAATAAGTTTAGTTCATCAAAAAAGGAAATGAAGAACAATTTATTCTTCAACAGAAATCACTGTGGCCATTCCTTCTTGAATTCTTCATGAATTTACACAATGGGTTGGATTAGTCTCTGGCTGAGGCGTGTGTGTGTGTTGGCAGAGCTGTGCTTTGAAACTTTTCTTTGTGCCTGAGACTGCTCAATGCTACTGGGGCTTTATTTTCTTGTGCAGTAAGTTCACCTGTTTCTAGGGGGTTGTGGGATTTTTTGTTTGCTTTTATTTTAAGGGGATTTGTTTTTTGTTTTTCTTAAGTGGTAATGTGCATTTCTCAGTTCTCTAATCCAAAGATGCTCCACTTGTCTGGTCGCTATAAAAATAGTCCAGGAAGGCACTCTACTAGCTAGAGTAATGGCCTGGGATGCAGGAGAAGTGGCACGGAAGTGGGATTTCCAGGTGTACATGGCAGCTGAGGAGCTCTGTTCTCACAGGGTATCAACAGGGAAAAAAAAAAGTGATTCCTGGCAATTCCCAACTCCTCCATACCTGCCTGTCCCGCAGTCCCTCAGATGGAAAATGGAGGGTCTTGTTTGTTTTCCCCACTGCTTGTCACTCCAGGTTATTTAAATTGTAGGCTCCACAGGCCTAGAATAAGCCTTCTACTTATGTATAACTCCTGCCACATTAGGACCCAGGGACCTTGGAGGCCTCTAGCTGCTAATATATCACAAATAATGATGGGACTCACGGTACCTGACATTTTTTTGTCCCCTGCTTTTGTCTTCTCTCAGCCCAAACTAACCCTTTCCATGAAGACTGGGTTTGGGCTTTGCAGCGGTTTGTTATGTATTGCTTAGTCCTACAGAGTCTGAACTGCCTGCAAGAGCTGGAAGGGGACAGTGCTCATGACAAATCAATTTGCTGACCTCTGAAATAATTAATCAAGTAACACCAGGCTTCAGTCCAGTTTTAAACAGCGATGCACTATTCATTTTTGCCTTTCTTTGCGTGCAGTGAATGGGTGTCTCTAAACAAAAGAAGTAGTGATTGAGGAACTTTTTTTTTTTTTTTTAAGGAAATGTCTTCTAAGAAAATTGTCTCTGCATACCTCTTTTTTTCCTCACTTCTTTCTTTTTGGTTCTTTGTTCTTTGCTCTTCCCTGAGGAAGATAGCGATAATAAAATTTTCTGTTTTCATTTAGCTTTCCAGATGATCTTTGTGTACTTTACCAGACCGCAGCAGAGAAAACAAAGCCTTGTTTATTGCCTAACAGCATATATGTGTTTTATGATTAATGTGATGTGTTTGTAATACATGGGACTGATAATAGATATGGAGATCAAAGTCTTCTGTGAATTGACAGCAGCACTATAAACAAGGTGAAAGGGTTGCAGGTGTTTCCCACACGGGTATTGTACAAAAACATATGGCTCTTTGCCATGATATACTGTGCGCGCACTCCCATCTTTTCTGTGCAGGAAGGCAACGTTGCTGTGAGCTTTGCTCAGAGAGCACGTCCGTGGCTCAGGGAGGTGCTGTTGGCAGCAGATGACTGTGCAGTGGGGCCGGAATGATCTTGGGGGCACAGAAAGAATAAAGCTGAATTGACCCTTCACATTAAATGTAGCTGATTGGTCTCCTGCGTTGCCTGAGAACAGAAATCTGCGTTCCTGGAGGGTCTCTGGCAAACACTGGAAAGGGAGATGGTGTGTTTGGGTGTTGCAGGAGAGACTGGGCTGTTCAGTGTACTCTTGTCTCACTGCTCCTACCTCAGCTTGTAGTTGGACTTGGCAGGCATCTCTTATCTCCATGGCCACAGCAGGCACTAGGTGCAGGTTGAGATACCTGGGCCACATCTCTGCCAAAAGCAATGGTGATTCACACACAAAACAGCAGAAATCATTGTTGGGTTGCTGCTTGTTCTTGTGGATAAAAGAAAAGATGTGTTTAGTACTAAATGACTAAATCATTGCAAAGAGGACCACAAGTTCTTGGGTGAAACCTGAGCCCAAGGCAGAAGTCTCCATCCTTTTCACTAACCACCATAAGAGTTGTGTGTGTCTACTCTTACAAACCAACTCCTGCAGTTGGTTGTGTTGGGTGTTTGTAGCCCCTTCAGTTATTAAAACACTCTGGAAGCAGATTAACTAACTTTGCTCAATATACGTAACCACCCCCTTGACCTGCAAGCCCTTTGGGAAACATGTTGGAGGGCATGCCTTTTCCACAGCTGCTGGGAGTAGATCCATGCCCTCTGTTGAACACTTCTGAAAACATTTTTCCCTGGCCCTCCTGGGGATGGTGTAGCGCAGTGCTTCCCACTTCTGCACCAGCAGCCCACAGAGGCGATGACTTGTCATCCGCCCTTTGATTTGCTGGAGGAAGCTAACTCTGTCCTCATGCTGTTGAAATACTGGTACCAGGTCTTTCCTGTCTCACTTTCCAATGAAGCTAAAACTGCTGGTCTAAAAATGTGGTCTTTTTTACTCTGTTTTGGAGGGCTGCAGTTTAAACTGATATTTAATAGAAATTACCCCAACAGTATAACTTAAATAACTGAGGCCTCATCTACATGGGAAGATTACATTCATGCGTGGGTCATGACATTTTTATTTTACCAATATGGCAGTGTTACAACAGATTCCCATGTGGACAGTGTTACATTGCTCCGAGGATGCTGTACTACATTCATGCTTTTTTGTTTCCCTACAGGAGTGAGAGAGGTAGTCCTGAGCCTTTGCATTACAACCTGAATGCCCTACCCGGAAATGTGACAAAGGGTTGGGTCAAGCAGTGTAATGGTTCAGTATTACTGTAGTTAAAGGTAGGACTTTTGTGTGTGGACAAGCCCTGTGAAAAGATTAACCTAGAGAAAGTTAATAAAAAGTGCTACGCTAAATTATTCATGAATCCATTTGTAATGCACTTGCCGGGAGGCTTTTGTTTTTCTCAAACTCTTATTTATTAAAATCTGACAAGAATATCGGGTTTTGTTCAATAATAAATCTAAGTCTATGTGAGACTGGTGATATCCTCATGTAGTAATATAGAATCAAAATGAAGTTACATGGCAGGGGTGAATATGTTATTTACTTGGGAAGAATAGATTATTGTTCAGGAGGATTTTATCTTCTACTTGCCATTTTGGAACAAGTTAAAAAACCACAAAACCTAGTTGGGAGAGATCCTTTTTGTTTGTGGTGGAGACCTTGATCCTGCAAAGGATTTTAAATACGTTAAAACTCAGTTAAGCATCTTTCTGGTGGCTTTGTACATTCTGGAGCTGCGTTTGCTAAAAGATTTAGCTCAGATGATCTTGTTTCATGCTTAGCTCTACTTATCCTTTTTCCTTAACTTCAGGGGAATGTCGTGGAAGTCATGCTTCTAGCCTGTGGATTTGACTTTCAAAGCATGCCCATACACACCCTCTTCTTTTTGTGTCCTAGAAAAGGTTAGCAAGATTATACACAGAAGTAGGAGATTGGAAAAAAGCCAGGAAGAAAGCTTTTGCTGTTTGGGACACAATAAAAGGTGGTAGTCTATGTATGTTTTACACTGTGCGTTCCTTAAAAGCAGGCAGAACTTTGCTTAAAAAGCAATTTAAGATACTTTTTCAGTATTTTCAGTTTATTAATTTTAGGGGATTTTTCCCCCCATTTTCTCCTTCTTTGCCCTTATTTATAAATGGATAAGGAAACATAAAACAGGTGCCTATAGATAGAAAGCTAGAGAAGAGTGAATAAAAAAGAAAGAGCTCAGCTGTGGAAGCAGAACTGGGAGTTCGGGTGACTGGTCTGTGTTGGAGGATGATGAATAGATTTGTTTGCAGAAGCTTGGCTTGTGAGTCACTTTCTCATAAAAGCAGCTTGAGTAGGAGATGCTCCTGTCCCAAATTTTAGTCCTGAATGCTTTCAAGCACAAAGTGCACTGTGACATAAGGACTCCCGACTGTGAGTACCATCCTGCTATTGCAGTGGACCAGAGCTGGAGCTCTGCAACTTCCCCAGTTTTAAATAAGCTAGAAGTGCCTCTCACAGACACACACGTGCACTTTGCATGAGGTATCATGTGGTGCCTCTTGGCAATCAGAGTTAAGCTACTGGGGTAGACACGATCAGGTTCTGATTCAGATTTGGAATCTGGTTTTGAGGATTTGGTCCCTGTAAAAAGCTGTGTGTTGGAGGACTATCAGTCGATAACCATTAAATGAGACAAGGAACTTAAACTTGCAGAGGGGAAGAGAAAAGAAAGGTGTGAGCATGAGAGGTCAGTATTCATGTCAGATCATCCTGAGTAGGTTTGGAGCAGCACAGGTCCTCACCTTGGGAGCTTGCTCTCTGGTGCTAGAGAAGTTGTACAAAGTACATGTGGGGCATTATCGTCTTCTGTGAGAGATTGTGATCAAAGCACTCTTTAAAATGAGGCTTCAGCTCTTACGCACCTGTTAAGATTCTGAAGAAAAGTTTTTCTATTAATAGACAGCTACGTTGCTGTGGTTTAGAAAACTGAGAGAGGTGAAAAAGATTTATTTTACTAGAATGTACCACATCTATCTAAGGTTCAAGTGGAGCCTGTGGGTTGGATTTGGGAAATAACAGTTCTCTCTGGAAGCCCACCAGAGAAGAAAAGAAGATCTCTTCCTTCCTGAAGAAGATTATTTTCTTGTTCTTCTCTGCCATTTGTTTGTTATGAGTTTTGGTGTTATGGAGTCAAGGTGGCCTGTGAAACCCTGCTTTGAAATCAAGATATTTGTCTGACTTGTTTGCCCTCGGTGAAATCAGTGCTGCTGCAGCTTCATTGCCATGGGAACCTCCAGTTACTAAATTTAATTCAGCCTGGGGTTTGCTTGTCTGTTCTGTTGCTGCAATGTAGACAGGTGATAAGCAATATATTGATACTAAGCTATATCATACCAAAATGATTTGGCATCGATATTATCATGGTATTGCAGCATCTGTAGTATTGCTCTTGTGTTCTGCGCTGAGCTACCTGGACCTCCTGAGCCTGCCTCCAGCCTCCTCTTCCTCTCTTTTGGTAGAGCAAAGGCAAAATCACTGGTATACATGGTATACTGCTGTATAGTCTTTCTGGTCCAGCAGTCAGCAAAAGGTAGGGACTGCAGCCATCCTCTACTTGCTGGTGGTACTTCTTTCTCCCCCTGCTGAGCAGCCAAGCGTGGAGCACCCATGGGCGTTGGCAGGGATGCTGCTGGAGAAAGGAGCTCTTCACCCCTAGGAATGGTGGGGTTGGGATGGGTCCCAGTACCTCTGCAGCATCCACAATGGTGTGAAGTCTCCCAAGGACAGACCCTGTCTCCACAAGATCAGATTGAACTAGGAGCAGAGAGACAGAAGGTGTACAAGCAGAGAGTGAGAGACCCCTATCACTCAGTCTTCTTCTGAAGTTTTATTAATTCCTTTATACTTGATAAACCCTTTTTTGTCTTTTTTTTTTTTCCGTTGGTGTTATGTAAGGTTCAGATGTGTTAGACAGTTATGTCCATGCTAATGCGGAGCCTGGGGTTTAAGCTGCACTCGGTTCCAGTGCTAGCAGAAGGGGTGGCAGTGTGCCTTCACTGCAGCCATGCTGGAGGGACTTCTAGAAAGGCTCAATGTAGACAGGGCTTTGCCATGGAAAGACTTTTCATGTGGCTAACAGCAGGATTATCAGTTTTGTAGTTTTTTCGTGTTTGTTTGGGTTGTTGATTTCTAATGTTTTGCCCCTCTGTAGTTTGGTTTAGTGATACATCACTTTGTACAGAATTTGTAGTAAGCATAGAGTGTGTAAACCTTTACATTAAAATGTTGACTGACCATTGATTAATCAGTAAAAGGTTTTAAGCTGTTTCCTTTAAATTCCAGGGCAATACATCTTAATTTAATAGTTGAGAGGGATGGGGAATATATTTTATGTCATATTTGTTCATGGCAAGTATTTTCAAGCCAAAATACTTGGCCAGAAGGGGACAGTTCTCTGGTGGTCATTATCTGCTACAATGACTCTACTTTCTTTCTTTGTAGGTATTACATTGGTCGCCAGATGTTTGTGGTGGTGTCTACACCAGAGATGATCAAGCAAATCTTAGTGACAGACTTCAATAACTTCACCAACAGAACAGTAAGTAGATAAAAAGATGGGCTTTGTGGATGGAGTTGGTAGTACTGACAATTTGGGCTCAGAACAAAAGTGGCTGCAAGGGATCTGGAAATAAAGAGGGGGAAAGTACAACATGATTCAGTAAGACTTAAAACCATAGAAACTCAATATATGCATTCAGTCAAAGACTCCTTTTACCAGGACACTCTGAGGGTGAAAGAGAATGTCCTTAAAAGAGATCCACTGTTGTTGTGACTGAAACACCAGATGGTTGCTGAAGAGAGAGGGTTTCAATGTCTAGTTTTGCCGCTGACCTCCTGTGAAATCCTGGGAAAATCACTTAATGGCTCTCTTCCTTGGTTCTCAGTCTGTAACATGAGGACAGTATTATATGCTTTCTCCCACCCATGGTTTTGTGCTTTTAGACTTTCTAGGGCAGGAGAAGGCTGCTTGGGACAGGGACATGCCTCATGCAGCTAATGTATGTTGCTTTGCCATAACTATCTCTCTGAAAATAATAAAGAATGAAGTTGAAGTTAGCAAAGACTTACACATATGGTGTTGGTTACATGCTTATATACAAAAAAAGCTCTTTTTCAAATACTAATTAGAACAAATAATGAGGAGGGGGATGGCCGGAGGGATAGTAAAGATTTCCAGCAGTTCCTCAGCACTTTACAAGGAAATACTGTCACTGTGACCACACTCAGCCTCAGTGCCATACATTCCCTGCTTCCTTCTGGCCCCTTTGTGTGCTCAAACCTGCTCAAATAAACTCACATGTATCTAAGAGGGTTGTTTGTGCCCTCAGGGAAAATTTCATCTCTGATCAGCTGTCCATCTGCTCTGCCCCTCTGATCCTCGCTGCAACCAGACAGTCTGTTTGCAGACTGCTTGTCTCCTTTCCTTGCTTCTTTTGGTACATGAGGTTCATCTTGTGGCTACCTGTATCTTATTTAATAACCACTTGTACCAGTCACCCTCTGTTCTGCCTACAACTCAAATCTGAATGGAAAAATCCCAGTGTGCAAGCTTTTAAGGCTGAAGTTATTTTGTGTGGCAAGGGTCTTTTCCATATTTTCTCTGTTTGAAGGCATTTCCCACCCTTTCCCTCCTTCTACGCCCAAGCAGGAATGCTATTTATTCCTGTCTATAACTTTCCCATGTTTTTCTTCTGTATATTTGATAGCAGTAAACTGTACCCACTATTCTTAGCAGTAGCTGGTGCCCAAATAACATCTCCCTGAAGTTAGACAGCATTCCTTTGAGGGTACATTCAGATATTTGTTCTACTCTTAATTTTAGTCAGCCTTGTCATCTGAATATATCTGTCTGTGCATTGTCACCCTTCTGATTTGGCAAAATTGTCCTTTCTCTCCAAGCTTTTATAATCACAGGTTTATCTTTCACTCTTTTGATTGTACATCCATCTCTCATGGTCTGTAACATTTGTATTCCTCTCTAAAACTCAGATAGGTCAGGTCACTATAGCCAGTCTCTCTCTCCCTTTTTTTCATTCGTCAGCGGTCTGTTAGGTATGGCTGTGTATGTAGGTTCACATCTTGCCCTTATCATTTGACTGTCCCCAAACAATTTTCTGCACAACATCCTGCTTTATTGATGAGGAACTGAGGCACCGACGGAGTGACATCTTCACTACAAACCAGAAAGCCTGTGGCAGATGGGAAAATTTAACTTCTACTCTTCTCTCTAACAAAACGAACAGTTTTTCCCCCAGTGCACTGTTGCTATTTCTGGCTTGCTTAATGCCCAGGAGTCTAATTCAAATGAACTTTCTTCATCTTATATGCTTTTATCTGCTTGTTCCATGGTCTTCTCTTCAACTGCAATCTTTGAGCGTTGTTATTTCACACTTTCCACTTTGTTCCCCCTCTTCCACCCGTTGCTTTTCACTTAACTGAAGATAAGCAGTGTTCTGTTTCTGTGTCCTTCCACATCTAACCTGGAGAGCTTTTTTGCCTCTTGAGTTTTCACACTGGAAGCTGCCACCTCTTTAATTCACAATCAGCTCTCTCAGTGAATTTTTCAGCTAACCTGTACCCTGAGGATTCTATATGAAAATAAATAATGCTGGATGGTATGTAATGAAGGCCAGTGGAATTTATTCAGATGTGATTTTGGTTGTATGTGAATAATAGTTGAAAGGTGAGAGTGAGAAAAGCACTTTCCAAGTAATAGAATTCTTTGTTCTCATATTGACTGAATAAATGTCATGTTAAGACTTTTAATAGGATTGCTTCTGTTTATATCTTTTAAAACTACTCAAAGCAAGCTCCTCCACTTTAAGTGAAGGTTTATATTTGCTATTGTAGAATTCAAAAGGCAAAATAGATTCCCCTACATTATTTTACCCATTCCTTCTCTGAATGGTCTATTGGTGAGTGGTTATGGAATTGACATTGGAGTTAGAACAAAGCTAGGCTAATGTCTTTCAGTCCAGACTTGACATACACTCATTATTTCAACCCAACGGCTTTTTTCAGCTTAAGACTGTCAATCTTTAAGGGTGAGAAGGATGGGAATGGGAGTGAGACTGGTGAGTTTGAACAGGCCTTGGGAAAATCCACCATGCTTCTCCTCACCCCTTACTAGTGCGTTTCTAAAATCAAGATTTGTACTTCAACCACCAGAGGTGAAATGAGAATTATCTAAACTGGAATTGCACAAGGAGAGATTATGCACCACACTCTGTAGCAGTTGTAGCAATTATAGGCTAACAAAGTGTCGCTAAGTTGCCAGATTTGCAGTACTGCTTCTAAAAGCTGTGTAGAAAAAGCTTATACTCCATGTTTATTTTGCTGCTCTTTCAATTCATCTTAAAACACGTATGTATTAGAGTAAAAGACATTGGGAAATTGAACTTGTGAAGGACTACTAACAGTAGATGTACCTGATAGACAGAAGCGGATAAGGTGATGATACAGTGAACTCTGAGCTTTTATTAAAGTTGTCTATAATGTGATGTCATGCCTTTGCATGCTCGTAAGGAGAATGGCCTTGATCTGTGATTGTTCCCTTGCTGGCTGCTGGCTGGGAAATCATTAGAAGGCCTTTATGGAATCAGGGTGGTTTTAATTTGCTCAGAGGACTCTTTGGAAGCATCTTGTGTCCTGCCTCCACATGCAGAGTGACCTGAACCACTAGTACACTTCTCACACATTGAATGTATCTGCTCACTCATTACACGAACAAAGTAGATTTTGCATGTGATCAGAAGCCAAAACCCTGTTTAGTTTATGCAATTATGTTTCCTTTTGATACTATACATTTCACGTCTTTACTGTGAATATCTTTCAAATATTATCATAAAAAGACTTTTAGGTTCCCTTGCCATCTTCTGCTGTTTTTGAGTTACTAATCAGCAATCTTTGCGACAGAAGTCTATGGTGACGCAGATCAAATCTGCATTAAGGTATACTTCTTTTTAGAACAAGCAAGCAAATCTAGCACACAGGGTGTTATTCCCCTGTAGGCATGGGGTGTGTTTATTGTTAACTGTATAATCACATGCAGTGATGACATTCTTCTTTCCCACTTAATTTTGACGTGATTAAGGTGAACATTGTAACCATTTAAAACCAGAAATGTCTACTGTAATGTACCTTCATACTTGAGGCATATGAAGCCTTTTCCCTATGTTTTTAATTATAGTTGAAGAAGAAAAGATGAAAATTAGCTTATAGACCTTCTGCCAAAAAGTATGGAGTTGATTTTAATTTAGGTTAACCATGGAAACCTCAGCCAACATTCTAGACAGGGCTGCGCTGCAGTAAATGATACCTTTTTCTCACAACTATGGTAAGTCGTCTCTTGAATAGTTTCCTTTTAAGAGCACTAAGACCATTTTTAGCTGTATTGCTGTATTGTGAGCGAGATAGTTTTACAATGTTTGTTGCATTCTGCTAGGCAGGATAATGGTACATAATCTGTTTTCAGATTGTTTTTAATTTCTGCATTGAATTTTTTTTTTAATTAGTACTTGAGAATCATTAAAGGGTACTTTTAAAAATGTAGAAGCAGGATGTTAAGATGGAGCAACATGAAGAGAGATCACAGAATCACACAGTGTTAGGGGTTGGAAGGGACCTCTGAAGATCATCTTGTCTAACCCCACTGTGAGAGCAAGATTGTAGAGTAGGTCACACAGGAACATGTCCAGGCAAGTTTTAAATGTCTCCAGAGACAAAGATTCCACAACTTCTCTGGGCAGCCCGTTCCAGTGCTCCGTCACCCTCACAGTAAAGAAGTGTTTTCTTACGTTTAGGTTGAACCTCCTGTTTACTGATTTGTGACAATTGCCCCTTGTCCCATCACTGGACACCACTGAGAAGAGTCTGGCCCCATCCTCCTGACACCTGCCCTTTAGGTATTTATAAGCAATGATCAGATTCCCCCTCAGCCTCCAGGCTAAACAGACCCAGCTACCTCAGCCTTTCCTTGTACGGTAGATGATCCAATCCCTTAATCATCGTAGTGGCCCTGCGCTGGACTCTTTCCAGTATCTCCATGTCCCTCTTGAACTGGAGGGCCCAGAACTGGACACAGTACTCCAGATGAGGCCTCGCCAGGGCAGAGTAGAGGGGGAGGAGAACCTCCCTCGACCTGCTGGACACAGTCTTCTTAATGTGTTCCAGGATGCCACTGGCATTCTTGGCCATGAGGGCACACTGTTGGCTCATGGTCAGCCCGTTGTCTACCAAGACTCCTTGGTCCTTTTTGCCAGAGCTGCTCTCCAACAGGTCAAACCCCAACCTGTACTGATACATGGAGTTGTTCTTCCCCAGATGCAGTAATCTACACCTGCTTTTACTGAATTTCATTAAGTTTCTCCCTGGCCATCTCTCCAGCCCTCCCAGGCAATGTTGAATGGCACCACAGCCTTCTGGTGTGTCAGCCACTCATCCCAGTTTTGTATCATCAGCAAACTTTCTGAGGTTACACTCTGTCCCCTCACCCAGGTCATTAATGAATATATTGAATAGAGCTGGACCCAGTACCGACCCCTGGGCCACAGACCTCCAACTAGACTCTGCCCCACTGACCACAACTCTCTGGGCTCTATCCTTCAGCCAGTTCCCAATCCACCTCACTGCCCAGTCATCCAGCCCACACTTCTTAAGCTTAGCTATGAGGATGCCGTGGGAGACAGTGTCAAAAGCCTTGCTGAAGTCAAGGTAGACCACATCAACTGCCCTCCTCTCGTCTATGCACTTAGTTATGTCATCATAAAAGGCTATCAGAATGGTTAAGCATGATGTCCTCTTGGTGAACGCATGTTGACTACTCCTGATAACCCTCTTTTCCTCTGTATCCTTTGAGATGGCACCAAGAACAAGCTGTTCCATCACTTTTCCAGGAATTGAGGTGAGGCTGACTGGCCTGCAGTTACCAGAGTCCTCTTTCTTGCCCTTTTTCTAGACTGGAGTGATGCTGGTTTTCCTCCAGTTCTCAGGCACCTCTCCTGTTCTCCAGGACTTTTCAAAGATGATGGAGAGTGGCCTAGCAATGACTTCTGCCAGCCCCCTCAGCACTCACTGGTGCATCCCATCAAGGCTCATGGATTTGTGAATGTCCAGTTTACTTAATTGATCTCTAACCCAATCCTCTTCAAGGCAAAGCCTTCCTCTCTCCTGACTTCTTCTGTGGTCTCAAAGGTCTGGGACTCCTGAGAGCCGGCCTTAGCAGTAAAGACTGAGGCAAAGGTGGCATTCAGTAACTCTGCCTTCTCTGTATCCTCCATCACAAGGGCACCGACTTCATTCAGCAGCCAACCCACATTTCCTCCTGTCTAACTTTTGCTTCCAGTGTACTTGAAGAAACCTTTCTTGTTGCCCTTGACCTCCCTTGCCAGGTTTAATTCTAAAGAGGCCTTAGCTTTCCTCGTTGCATCTCTACATCCTCTGACAACATTCTTGTATTCCCCCCAAGTGGCCAGCCCCTTCTTCCATGTTCTAGAGGTATTACCAGGTATGTAATTTAAATGACTCAGAAGCTGTGGGCCAAATGATTTGTTGAAAATGTGGTTCAATGAGCCCTAAGGCAAAGTTAAGTACTGGCTAGTCAAGGTTTGCAAGGCTCCTGGAGTCATTGTTCTGCCAGGATTCATGTGGCTATCACAAGAGGCAACTCATAGTTGATCCAGACCAAACCCTTAAATCTGATGCCAACCAGCTGGAGGAGGGTGATATTTTTAAATATAAAAACCTACACCAATTCCAACAGCTGCAAGAAAACATCACTGCTTTCTCATCAGGAGCTTCGCTGTTACAGTGGAGGAAGTAACAATGGATTAACAACAAATAATAATGAAATACTGAAGGTAAAACCAAAAAAGTAGCGAGGAAGGTGATATAACATGGCAGTATAAATTCTTTGTATCCCTCTTGAAGGAAAAATGAGTTGCCCAAGCTTCTTTTCTTTTTGCTTGTCTGTCCTTTCGTTTCCTCCTCTCCCTTTCCTAGTTCATCTGTGTAGGACAAGATTATTATTTTCACATGTAGAATTTGCCTGTTATTAAGCTGTTGGCTTTATCTTTATTTTGTTAAATCTGTTTAAGCTTCAGGCCTACCTGTGACGTTAAACAAATAAAATACAGCCACCAAGTAGGAAGGAGCTTATTTTCTGCATCTTGTTCAGCTGTGGTCCAGGAGGGCTGCTGGATGCCTGCATCAGCCATTCTTTCTGGTCTCTTACTAGGGGACACACTACTGGCAAGAAAACTATGTATCTGGGTCTATCAAAACCTCTACCCAAACTTGATACAAGATGCCCTCCAGAGGTCCCTTCTAACCTCAGCCATCCTCTAATTCTGTGAATTTTGGGTCAGGCCCTCAGCCAGCATAAGACACTGTACTTCCATTAACTTCAGACGACCCTACACTGACTGATAGTGATTATGCATATCCAGAGTGGGGCTGGGATGCACAACTGGCTTCAAACAGCTCAGAGTGGTGCCTCAGTGTCCTAATCTGAGCTAGAACAGAACTAATTGTGTTCAGTGATTTTACTTTTCAGCTAAATCTCTTCTAAGTAACTGCACTTTCTGAACTTAACGGCCTATTTCGGTGGATAGTGTCTGCTTCTAGCAGTGATAATGCTCAATGTTTATGGTTACTACCAAGGATTGCTATGCAGAAAGGCTTTTCTTCATGCTTGCTCCTACAGAAACCAAGGTCAATGCTAAATCTTGTGTACCACGCTGTGGGTGCAGTAAGAGGCCGCATCTGTGGGGAGGAGTGGACAGGACAGGTGACCCTAAACTGACCAGCGAGATATTCCATCCGATATATGTCATATTCAGTGTAAAGATGAGCAATCACAAGGGTCAAGCGTTTTTCTTCAATGGCCGGCATCTGAGGAGGACTCTGTCCATTCTGCTTTCAATCCCAGTCTGTGCATTCCTGAATCCAGTTCCAGAATCCAGCTCCTGAATCTGGTTCCTGTCTGCTGCTGAGTCCAGTCTGGGACTTTCCCAGTGCCTGCCACAGCATTAGTGGTGACAGCAATGTAATCATCATGAGGGGGGCTGGGTTTGATACTGGTTTTGTGCATATTTAATTTAATTTCATTTTTTATTATTATTATTGTTTTCATTTAAGCTGTTTTAGTTTTCTAATTTCCCTTCCTTTGGGAGGGAAGAGGGGAGAGGGGTTAATAGAGAGTATCTATCATTAGTCTAGTGTCTGGCCCAGCCCTAACCCTTGACACTCAGGAACTGACTCTGTGTGTGTGTGTGTTTTTGGCCCTTTGTGAATAAAGGGCCGTGTCTTGTGTCTTGTGCAAGATCTGACTTGATGCATCCTGCCTTGGTTTTTAGTGTCACCCATTGCCTGTATGATGGGCTGTCATTCAGTAAAGAGGGGTAACTCAGTTGTGTATCCAAACCCATAGTCTTATCTTATCTAGCTTATGGGCTGGGCAGTTTCTTCAGTTCCTCCCTCACAAATACGGGTTTTGTTTTGAAAAATCAGCCCACTAAAATATTCATTTAGAGACGTCATATAAAAATAGTTAAGGAATGAAGAGTTGTTTACTGTTGCCAGAAGACGCACATACAAGCTGTCTTGACCCTGTACCCTTGATTGTTTGGTTTGGAAATGTTTCTTTTCTTCTAATTAAATGTCCTAGGATTATTTCTGGTTGTGTCAATGCCATCATCGTTATACTTTCATGTGAATTTCCTAGTTTATTTCCAAATTGTTTTGCAAAGTGCAGTGAACTCAGTTTGTAAACAGATGATGAGTGTGCTTTGTTGGAGGCTCACCTTCCCATGGGCCTGTGGTTTGGAGCACTAGTGACACACAGTATGACAGCAGATAAGTCAATATTTGGAAAATGATTCAAACAAATGAGAAAAAAAAAAGGTAAAATATGTATCATGGGATCTTCATTTTCCCAGCCTTTAAAATGACTGTTCAGTGGGATGGTTTAGTACACAAGTGATGTTCCAGTGGGTGCTAGTAATTTGATTGTGATACTTAGTTTTAAAAACAAGCTGGGTTTTGTGGGAGAGAAGCAAAGGGAAGGAACATGCTTTAAATTTGTGCACTGACTCAGTCTTTTTAGCTATGTTTTGATTTTCCCATTCCTTCCTCTTGTTTCATCTTGGGTTTTGTTGGGTTCCCATAGGGCATGGAAGGTGACTAGCATAATGCTTCTGGAGCTAACATGTCCCAGGATTAGTTGTTAGACCTGCATGTGTGCACGCATACATATTTTTATATATTTATGGATGCATACAGGTGCATATGTATTGATTTGGGGTCTCTTTGTGATCTGAGGAGATGCTGAATCTCTAGTCCTCACCAAAGCCTTGTGGATGTTAATTGTACTGTACCTTATTATGGAAGCTTCACAAAATGTGCCTCTCTGTACCTGCAGTGGTGACATTTCAGTTCCTGATGCAGTAAAGCCATCACACCTGATGGCAGCCCGTGCTGCCATCAGGTCTTTGTGATACTGAGCTGTGATGTTGTTTCCTCCCTCTCTGACTTTGTGGGGCAAATTCAAGTAAGTGTCAATCCTGCCACACGTACAATAATGCTCAGTCTCATTGAGTTGAGAATATTCATTACTTGAAAAAATCATTCTCTGCCTCACGAGGATAAGTGAAAAGGTGTCCAAGCAGTGAATTTATTAAGATTTACTTTTTTGCCTAGCAGTCTTCTACAGCTGCTAGATCATAGCTGGTTTGAAGTCTTGGCTGGTACAGCATCATTATAGAAAGGGAATTATGCTAGCAGGGAATGTATTTGGCAGTATAGCACTTGACTGTTTAATATTAATTTGTTTGACTGCATATTTGTGGGTGCTGTTGTACAGCCACGAGAGCCCAGATGCCTGAGAGATCTTCCAGTGCCAGTCTCTGCCAGGAAGCTGAGCAAGGACTCTTATCCTTGGTTTGACCTGATGGTTCTCACTGGGCTGTGCTAGAGCAGGAGCTCCAAGGCTCAACAACCATGATGATGTATCTGCTTTCTTTCCCCAGTGTGCCTCAGTGGCTGTCTTCTAGACATACCAGGGTACCTTTCTATCTTGGTCAATGTGTATTTAACTATTTTCCTGCCTTCTTTACCTGATAATAGCTTGTAATTCTGCATTTCTTTTTTTTTTCCTCTTTTTTCTTTCAAAGCTTGCTGGTTAATTTTTCTGAGAAATTAAATCTAGTTTTGTTTAACTGTTTTAAAGTAGCAGTGCATATGTTTGCAATAGACACTTTAAAATTAAAATAATAAATATTGGGACGGTCATTTCTTTCAGACTCTATATGTCTTTTTATGCATGCACAACCAATTGCCCCTTATTCCCCATATACTGCAGCTAATAGCACAAAACTAATGTGGAGTGATCACTGCTATTGACTGTAAAATTAATCAGACTTTGGCTTCAGTTAGCCTTAAAGAAAGACTTGACATATTAGTAGACTGTGTTCTGGGAACCACCTGATCCTCTGAATCCCAGTGAGACGAAGCCTGGTTTTGTGATTAGGGCTTTAGGTTGGGATTTAGGAGCTCCGAGCTCAGTTTTTGGCTTTGCTACAGAATTCCTGTGTTCACAAGGGCAAATCATTTAGGAAGTGCTTTGTCACCTTAACAAACATAAAACAGTATGTTGGGAATTTGCAGCTGAACATTATCATTAGTGAATGTTAGTGCTCTAGAACTGATGGCAAAGAGTTGGGATTTGGTTTATCTGTTATTTCAAATGGTTGTCGTGGGAGGGGTTTTTTTGTTTGTTCTTAAAAGAAGCTTAGAAAGAAAACCTTTCTATTTTTAAAAGGTATTTTTGAGTATAAAAAAAACAAACCTGAAGTATTAAAGTTAATACTAGCAGATTCAATTGAATGTATTTTTAGAATTGTTAAGTTTATAATTTTACTTGCAATTCTAATTCAGAACAGAAGACTAAGTAAAATCTCTCTCCTACAAGGTAGGAAAGCTGATTTCACCTGCCTTGGACACTTGGCGTGTGCTTCTGCTGACTACTATTCCTAAAAGGGTGTTAACACTTACTTACTTCTATACACATTCTTATGTCTCATTTAATTCAGTGAGCTCTGAGTGTGTATTTACCGAAGTATAGTTATTAATAGTCTGTCCGCAATGGGGATGTTCCCTTAAATAGGAGCCTTTATTTTTCTGTCCCTCACATGGTCTCTTCTCACACATTTAAGTATTTGATAAAGACAAGTTTCTGAAGACTTAGGAAGATACTGATAACAACAGTTTGGAGTGCCACAGAACAGCTTACAAGCAAGCTATCTAAAAATGCTGACTGTAGTTAAGTCAAATTAGTTTAAGGATAGTCTAGTTAACTGACCTGGAAAGACCCTCTGTTAAAGAGGAGAGCCTCTAACAGGCATTCTGTTTTCTTTGAGTGGTTACTTAGATGGTTTGCTGTTTGAGGAAGGTATGCTGTGTTGCTGTGGCTGGAGGGAACTCTCCTGCGTATACCTAACAGCAGTGTTCAGATGGTACTTGGCCTTGGAGAAAGCCACACCTCTTGTGAGGCTGCTATTTTAACTGGCTAATATATTGTTGTCCAGGTAGGTAATGCAAGTTTGTTTGCTTAAGATTTATTAATCTCTGATTAAGTAAGCAAACACTAACATTTGTCATATTTTCAGGCAAGGTAGCAAATAAAAACAGCTGATCCCTCTTGTGTGAAAGGTTAGCAGTGATGGTGGAAACAGATGAGTTGCACACAGAATACAAGAATTAAAACTTTCCACTTTTTCTTTTTTCTGGATACGAGCTGTCTCTTTGCAGATGCTATGGACCATAAACCTTGGCAATATAAAAGCAATGCAATTGACTAAGGAGGCTAGGAGGCTTAAAAACAAGTTTCCTCTTCCCTCACACCCAATCAAGGCATGATACGATGAATCAGTAGGTTGAGACCATGACTGAAGTTGAGATGCACAATCTTCTTATCTTGTACAGGATTTATTACGAGAGTTATTTTTCAGCATGGGTCTGAGTATTTGAATCTCTCCCTGAGTCTTTCACTGGTTTATTAATGGGCTGCGGTGCTGCCATCACCATGGTATCCTGCTGCCTGTTCCTCTGTGAAGACTGCAAAACTGCATGTTGACGAAATTTACATTTTTAATTCTCCACTCTGCATGCCTATATGTGTAAAAAAAGGTCTGCAAAACCATGAGGGAACACAAACTCAAGGGCAATCTGGTATTGGGAAATGACGAGGGTTGCTGTGCGGTTTTGTTCATTTTTAATGCTCTTTCTTTATGCTATTATACTGCAGCCATCATTGGTTCAATACCTGCTCCTAGGTAGACACCAGAACACCAGATGGATTATGTACTTTACAGCACTAATGATAGTGGCTGATAATGTGTGCAAATCTCCCTTTCACTGATTGTTCAAGGCAGTTAAGAAATACTGAATACAGCTGTATGTAATTACGTTTCTTTTGAAACTAAACCGGGCTGCAAAATTCAGTTCCTGGAAAATGGTCAAAATTAGTCAATAACAAAACCAAAACAAACAAACAACAAAACCCCAAACCCTTTGCATGCACTTAGTTAATGGTATATTGTGACGTTCTGTTTCTTAGATGCAAGACTTCCCTGACAACTCTATTGAGACTTCAAGGGGAAAAAAACAATGCTGCATAATGAAACTACAAAAAGGTGGTTTTGCTGCAGGTGTAGGAAGATGCTGATTTGACAACACTCTGTGCGTATGCACTTGTTTATGTCAGAAGGAGTTTGTGTTGGACTAAGTATGTACGTGTCTTAGTGTGTTGCAGTTATGTGAAGGGACATTCCTTCTTTCTACCCTCCCCCTATTTCTTTCATGTGTTTCTTTGAGTTACTGTACGATCAACTTCTGAAATTATCTTTTTTGGCTTGTTTATCCCCACCTTTTTTTTTTTCTTTCTTCTATCATCCTGCAAAATTTCATTTTCTAAACAACTGAAGAAAACAAGATCAGAGTTTTATTAGGTTTTGCCTTCCCTTCCCCCACTTTTTCTCCTGTTGAAACTTGCCAATCACTTTTAAAGACTACATTGGGCTTTTCTGCAGCACAGGAGATATCATTAAGGCTTTAAACCCACTAATGAGGGAAATGTGCGCTGCTTGAAGACTCCTGCAATATTAACTACATCCAATTATGTTAGGTAAACGTATAAGTATAGTCAAAACAGGATGAAAGCATATCTTTCTATTCAGGCCAAAAGCAGTCTTCTGAGCCAATCTTTCATCAAACTTACATTGGCTATTTATTTACTGGTTTTACAGCACGTGTTTTTTTTTTTAATATATACTGCAACGCTGAAGACAAACAACACTTACAGACAGGAAAGGACTATCTATTCCCAGGGCTCTGTTCCTTATTTAAAGAACACATTTTATTGCTGGACAAAATATGTGAACTCTTAAAGCTGCTAAATACTTTTTCCTGTTTAAATACAGTATTGCTTCCTTATTTAGTCCTGTCCTTCTCTGTGTTATGAGTAGGTGTGATACACGTGGAGTGGAGATGCAGTTTGTCCTGCTCTTTGCTGGTCCTGACCTTTGATTTCTGTTGATTTGTTGTTTTTAAATGGAAGTTCAACTTATCCTACGTCTTTGATCATGTGCTATGGGGTTGTTTTTTTCTGAAGCTTATTCAGTCTAATAGCACGGGTTTTAAACATCCCCTCATTTCTGACTTCTGAAACTCTTATTTGTGAGTAGCAGATTGGTTGTTTTGTTTACAATTTTCTTCCTTTTTCCTATTCTTCCCATATAGTAAAGCATCATTTCCTTTGATTCCTGCCTCTCCCAGTCTGCTTTCATTAGGAGAAGAGTGATTAGTTTGACACTTGTTTCAGAATTGATACAGGCTCAGATAACAACATTCAAGTTGTCCTTTTTGCGTTCTTGAGCAATCAAGAGTTCAGACCCAGTACTTGGCTTTGTTTTCGTGTCTGTATCCACATTTGGAGATAACTCACCTGCTCATGAACAGAAAGTCCTTTTGAAGCAACTGATGATAGAGGAACCTGTTCAGGTCTATGCAAGTGAAGCTTCACAGCACATGAAGTGACTTACATTACCTACCCAGAGGCCTAGAAGTTCAGCAGTGAGCGTTGGAGCAGATGTGACGCGGCAATATGTGATAGTTTGAATGGTTGTCATGTATCCTGCCTAAGATCTGTGTAGACCAGCTGAGTGTTGTCTTTCAAACCAGCAGCAGAAGTCAAAAGACTAGCATAATAGCAAGACAGACAGTGACAGTAATCAGCTTTCTGGTTTATCTGCCCAGCCTCCAGCAACCAGTGCTGTGGTGACTTCCAGTGCCAGGGGTTGCATCTGGGCATCACTTCTCCCAGTGGCTCCATTGGCTACGAATTGGTTTCCCTCCACCACTTTTGAATCCTTTCTATTAACTATTATAGTGACTTTTTTCCATGGATGGGCTTTTTGTTTCAAATATGATAGGAGCTATATTGGGGGACTTGTGTGAGTGCAAGTGAAGTTCATTCCTCTTCAGTGAGAGTTAATGTAATACATGTGAGCATTATTATACTAAACCTTGCAAGCCTCTGCTTTTCATTTTAAGTCTTTTAAAAGTAGTATTGTCATTTCAAAAATAGTGGGAATAATTCTGTCTTTAGTGGATCATTCAAATAGCTTAAACCATTTACCTGCCTTTATGTTTGTATTTGAACTTAAACATATGAAAGGTTTTTTTCCTTTCCTTTTTCCTTTTTTTTAATTTTTTTTTTTTTTTATCTAATGATAATCTTATCTAGCACAATGCTAACAACCTTTTGTTAAGATGTCTTAGCTGGACTTAACTATCCGCACAGCAAGGCCTACAAAATGGATCATGTGAGCATTCCTCATCTGGTTCAGCTCAGAAGCTAATCCATCTTAGTTTATGTATCAATGCAGACTTTTTCAAAACTATGCAGGCTGACTTGGCACTGAAGCAGATGATGAGTGCTCACAAGGACTCTACACCAGCTCCATTTCAATGGTGGTAATCTCCAATAGATGGGGCGGGGGTGGCAAATAGCTGATAGGGTAGTAGCATTTTAAATTGATGCAGCTGTTTTAGTAGGGATTCTCTGACCAGAGCCTGGAAAGTTTTCTCTTCTGATCTTTACAAAATTACCTGGTGATTAATGCCACTAGATTTGTTCTAAGGAAAAAAATTTGCCATCTTTGTTTTTTGCTTGTGATCATACCCTATCTAATATTCGTTCTGCAAGAATACAACCTCCATGGGAAAGGATGTTTAGAGACAATGCGCTCCTTACCACTGACAGTGTGCTACAGCTATAAATCTTGTGTAAGCAAAAAATGAGTCGGCAGGTCTTCTTTTAGTCTCTAGTGAGAATTCTTCTTTGTTTATATAGCAACCACATATCTTGGCACCACTTGTTGTAAATAGTTGATAGCGAATAGTTGGCTGGTCTGAGCCTTACGAAGGGAACACGCTGCAGTGTGTTGCACTGGTGCTGGGGAAGTGCTGCGCTGTGCACGCGGTGCTCCTCACCACAACCAAGGGAAGTTGCAGAGCACTTGCCAGTGCTGATGACTTTTCATCAGCATTAAATTCACCACAACTAAAAGGAAAAGAGTAGGAGGGGTGCAAAACTGAAGTTTTCACACTGCATGGCTTGCTCCCAGCTCTCCAGCATAACGAGTGCTCCCTAATTTAAGCATACATGGCCGCTGCTCATTTTTGTGTTGATTCACCTGTTTCTGAAGACTTGGAGGTAGCTAGAGGAGGTATATACCAGCAACAGGTATATACAGGGATCAGGAAACAGCTATCCTGCAGCAACAGAAAAGGATTGTTGATCATTGTTAATTATTTACTCCTGCCAGTCTCCTCTCACTGGTGTTAAGCAATAGCAACTAAAATAACTCCATTCTTTACCAAAATAGTGCCTCATTCTTCTTCTTTTCCTTTCATGCTTGCTCTTGCAGAAAAGGATTTGGAGAAATAAGTAGTAAAAACAAGAACTATCTTGCACTGTTGTTCTCTGCTAGATTAATTGTAGAGTTCAAGATACATAAGATATTATTTTTTTCCCTTTTCAAGGCAATTGCAAAGGACAGTTTCCCCATTTCCTTTTCCATTTTCAGTATGCGCATTTAGATGAAGCTAAAACTGCACTCTTGCACTTTTTATGCAGCTTTCCTAAAATAATTCTGAATAATTTAACAATGGCTCAGAAACATTCCAGTTTAACCAGTCATTGACCTTCAGTCACGTTTTAATGTCATCAGGACTATCCTGGTATTTCATCAGTTCCAAAGAAGCTGTATTGTAGCAGAGGCAATGGTGATATCTATAATTAAAGTTGCCCAACATCTTCCATTACATTGTTTACCTTTCAGTAGATTATCAAACTTTAACTGCTTCAATTAATATTTTCCATTGTGAATTTTTCAGTCAAAATGGTCTCACTGTATTGGAGAAGAAGCCTAGGAAAAAGGTAGGGTTATTTATCCATTATGGGGAAAAATTAACCCAGAGTCTTTTTCTTTGACTTTGGCTTTGTTCCCTCTAGTGTAAGGGCTGGATATAAAAACTGCTTAAGTAACTGCTCAGTAAACAGAGACTCAACAAAAATTATTAAAGAACAAGGAAACTCACTTGCTAGTATCACTCTCTGGTGACGGATCTCTACAGATCACTAAGAACTTCTTCAACTTGTGAGCTTTATGTCTAAAGGTTGAGAATCCTGAGTTTGTGACTGATGAATTTAATGTGAAAGATTTTTTTTTTTAAATATGTAATATTAAAACCTTTCAGGACGCTATTTTCTTTATAAATGTTACATGTGCAAAATCAGGTAGAGATCCTGTGGGAAAAAAATAGTATAGAATAATGCAGCTAAAGAATTGGACTCATTTTTGCATATGCTTTAGGATACAAAGATTGCACTCAGTCTAAGATTTTCAAACCTTCTAATGCTTTATTTTGCTGTCTTAACTTCCTCCTAATATAATCATGATCAGCTGCAGTAGGAAAAGATGGCATGTTATATCGCCAGCATTGGAGAATTAAAAATATATGTATACCTTACACAGCCCTTAATATTTTCTGAGATTTGATTAGGAAATGTGTAGAGGTTTCATGTTATGACTGATTTTGAAGAGTGGAAAGCTGAAATAAAAATAAAACATTGATTAGAATATATGGTTTCTGTTAAAGCTTCTAATGTAAAGCCAAAGTTGTTTCAATTTGCAAAGTAAAGCTATTTTGTTCCAAATATGTGTATATAACAAGATATTTTGTTGGAATTTTTCTCAGTTTTTTTATTCCAGAAAACCTGGAAGACCAAATAGATTTTACAGAAATTCCAGTTTCTCTCAGCTGTGCTGCTTTACTTAAGCTTCTCTAACCAACTCTGGTTTTGTTTTGTTTAATGTTTGATTTAAGTTTTTAGAGGGAACACCCTCCTCCCTAAATGGTCTTTCACCATGTCAGATTAGACGTTCTCTGGATTCTCTGGCTGCTGGATGACGCAGCCTTGGTTTTTCCCTTCTCAGTGGTCAAGTGGGGCAGATCTCATTTCCTCACTTTTTTCAGCTGTTCCCTTGGTGCTCATAGTAGCTTTTATATTACAACGGCAGTGCACAGTCAGTTTTGGCTGTGAGAACTTAGGCTGGTCCCAGGTTTAAGGTTTATTCTAAGTAAAAATTTCAGCAGGGTTTTAGACACGCTGCAGAGGGTTAATTTTTTTGAATTTCAAGATCCCTTTTATTTTGCAGGCTGTTGGATGCTGGGGGGATTCAACACAAAGTTCAGATGTGGGAGAAACAGCTGTGCAGATGCAAAATGAGTTCTTGTGATGCGGGAGCGTGTGCTGCACTGGCCAGCATGGATGGTTAGAAATTGCAACCCCTTCCTTTCCCCCTCTCCCACCCACCAGTAGAGCTGGGCTAGGAAGTGCAGATACTGATAACTTGCAAAAACGCTAGGTGCATGCAATGGGTTGTGTTGTGTGCGCTGAGTATGGGTAGAGCCCGGCAATTTCACTGGTGGAAAGGCATCCAGAGAATTTGGCTTCATTTCTCCTTCACATGGGAAGTCCCAGCAGGTGGGACTATGGCAACCTTCACTCGAGTTCCCTGTTGCCTTTCTGTGTGTGAGTGGCTGTTGCTGGGTTAGTTCTCAGTGAAAGGCTGCAGGTGTTTTATGCTCATGGCTGGCACATGCTTCTTCCCTGGGCACTCAGTAAAAGAGGATCTAAATCGCAAATACCTCTCTGTTCTACTGTGCATTTGCTGAGCTTCCAGCTTGCCTATGCCTGAAATGCTAGTGCTGGCTTTTTGGGCAACTTAAGAGGGGAGAATTCAGGACCTGACCTATCCCTCTAGCTTCATGTCATGGTGAGAGCGCAGTACAACTGAAGCAATGGGGTGGTAAAACAGGCCCTCCAAATGCTGTGTCACCTGAAGGAGGCCTGTTTTGCAAGAAAGGGATCGGTGAGCTCTGAGGTGTGGGCTCCAATCTGTGGGGTTTTCGGTTGTTCTTAAATTTTATCTTATCCTAGAATTCTTATGATGACAAGACGCGGTGATGTGCTTTACGCTTTATGATCTGCGCTGCTTGCTATTATAAGCCCAATATGTTTGGGAATCCAAAAGTGGCTGATACTGTTAATTTATTTTGAATGAGGTACTTGTTGATACTCAAAGGAGTATTTTAGCTGCTTTCCTTGAAGAAATCAAGAGCTATGTGAGGAACAGTCTGGTTACAGGTTGTTTGGGAAGTGAGGCTGTTTTACTGAAGTTGTGAGCTCCAGGGAACATGATAAGTCCTGTAATATTATCTGTACGCAATAGGACTTTGTCATTGTTGAAATTATCTTATGACAAACACTAAATTCTCAATGTGCTCAAATTAATTTGTGAGAGTCAAATGAACAAACGCTATTTCATAAAATAATTTTTTGATGTGCTTTGATAAATTGGGATTTTGTTGTTTTTTTTTTTAACTTGATTGAAACCGGACAAATAACCACAAATATGAAAACTTGGAAGACAAAATCCTGAAAGCATGCTATGCAACTACTTAGAAAATTTTATAGCCTAGCTCTTCTTGAGGGACAAATAAATGAGGAATGAAAGCAGCTACTACTATCAGGAAAATGCATTAGCGTTTTGACAGACAGATATGGAGATCTTAATACACAAAGTTTGTTTTTTTCCCCTGATGTGTAAATATACACTTAAAGTAATTAGAAACAATTGTGAAGTAGCAGGCAGGGAATTCAAATTCTTCTGTTAAGCGGATATTGCAAATGTTATTTGTTGACAGCTTGTCATGCTGCCATTACAGCTGACCTGGAGTTTTCTTTCTCAATGACTTTTCAAAGGACAACTAACATAAAAAGAGACCTATTTGGCTAGCAAATGCTTAGAGAAAGAGCAGAAGAACAAGGCAAGTACAGGGTGGTATTTTCTGTAGAATAGCCCCCTAACATCTGGCTCTCCATGGCTGACTTCCTGAGCTGCAGGTTGCATCCGAGTTTTAAATTTTTAATTACCCCTTTTGTTCCAGTAGTTTGATTTCAATAGCATCTTGAACCCATTTGTATTTTTGAAAACCATGAAGAGTCTTCACAAGCAAACTTATTTGCTTTCTTTGATGTTGTTTTCAAATTTTCATTTTGGCACTGCGGAGAAAAAGGGTGAAATCCTTTCCCCTTGTGTTGTTTTGCATATATTGGAGATCATTGGTCTGAAGTACTGATTCCAAATGTTCTCTTTCAAATTAGATAAGTAACAGTTTGAAGTATATTTTGTATATCTCATTGTCACACAGAAATAGGATATTAGGCAATAACTTTTAGGAGCTACATGGGAAGCTGGGAGACTGATAGTAAACCTTTGAAAAGATTCTCAGCTTTTGGTCATAGTTTACTAGTTACTTGCTTACTTCTAGTGTTTCCGAGTGCTTTAAGGTTTTAAGCTAGATTGTCCTTCTTATAATTTTATTTCTATATTACAACATCTGAGAGAAAGAGGTCAAACCAAAATTGTCAGTAAAATACGAAATACATGAAAAAGTGACATCTTTTAGATATACTCTGCTCTGAAGAAAAGTTTTGCATACAAGTAGTATTTTTAAACTAAGTCATTGGCAATCCCCGCCTTCAACTGGTTAGCTTGCCTCTGCTAGTAATCAGAAAGCCCTAAGAATTTAACACCCATTGGAGGAGTTTAATTTGAAAATGCAGATTAAAACCTTTCTCAGCCACACCTAGTGCTTGGAAGTGCTTTGAGTCCTTTGGATCTGGTGATTTCAACACCGAGATTTCTCAGGCACCTGCCATTCTTTTTCTAAGAATGACCAGAAGCACTTTGGTGTCAAAGGGCTTTGTTTTTGTTTTGAGACCTACCTCATGTCTAACCTAGGAGACCTATGAATATGTTTCAAGAGGAGATGGACCTCACAGGTAACTTTGAAACTGGCTGGTGGTTCAGGCTCTGAAGAAAATGTAGCAGCAGCAAAACATGTACCTTCAAGTCACAAGAGAAAGTGGTGGAACTGTGCCTCAGCAATACAGTCCCCTGCATTTTTCTGCTGGAAATTGTTCCAAGGTACTCATCTCATCTCTCTGGGAAGTGGCCTACCTAACATCCCATAGATGATTCTGGGGGAAGATTTACTTGCAGCCTTATGTGTCAAAGCTATGTGTCAACGCTTCCGTATGGTCCTTGGCATTCGTGGTAGAGAAGTTAGTGAAACTCTGCAGCCTTACAGGGCAGTCACTTGGATCAGGGAGACCAAGGTTTCACATACTACTGCAAACTATTAGTAATGTGTCTTTATCTAATGATAGGTCTGTATAAACAAGCCTTGGAGAAACACTGGTACTGAAGCCCTTTTCACAAGGGGAATGAGTGCTTTAAGTCCCGTCTCAGTTCACTCCTAAGTATTCCCTGGAAAAGACAGAAGAGTTTAGAACTGTCCCTTCTGGCACCTTCCCCTAGCCTGCACTGCTGTGATAGTTCTTCTTCATTATTCTTATTTTCTTACTTTTCTTCCCATCTTTATCCACAGGAAGGAATTACAACTTTTTTTTCCAATGTGTGAGTTTGGTTCCCACAGTGACAGTATGAAAGTGAGTTACCACCATGACTTCCTTCACTTTGTAGTTGAAGGAAAGGGAGTAATCCCTGATCACAGCTGCAGCAGCCTCTCTTCTGGAATGTGTTATGTTATGACGCCCATAAGAAGGGAAGTGACGAGGCCTCAGGGAGATATGGCATTCTCTGCATTGCTGTTACGGCAGCTTGGACAACCATGCTCAGCTCTGGTGAACACTTTTTTGAGGTATCTAACAGCATACCCAAGGCATTTCAACCAGGACTATGACAGGGTTCAGAAGCGTAGAGGACAGGCAGTGGGAGACTCAGTAGTACTTACTTACAGTCTCTCTTGGTATTCTTCAGAATCTCCACAGGTGCTGCAGAGATGTCTGTGAATGAGCAGATTATGGAATACAATGTTCACGTGTAACAGAAAGAACTATCCCAAATTCTTATGGACATTGCCTGCCATTCCTATGTATGCCAATGACTAAAAGCATGGGAATATATCAGTAGGAAAAGTTACTTGGGACTGTTTTTCTCCAGTTTCTTCTTACAATCCATACAAGGAACCTTTTCGTCCTCAACCTTTCCTCTACAAAAAGTGTGCATAAACAGAGGGGGTTTTAATAGTCTTATTACTTTATCCAACATTAAAAAGTCCAGTTACATCAGCTGGAAAGTAGATTTAAACATTCAAAAACTGTTTCTCAGCACAACAGAAACTGTATAAAGAGCACAGGTTTTCTAGTACAACCTGAATTTGTTTATAATGCCAAAACTCCTAATTAATTAATAGTATATCCTTTTAAAATTGATTTTAATGTTTTGACCCTAAATATGCAAACTGACTGCCATATGCAAACTGATGAAGACATGGGCTTAGTTTTGATCTTGCTTACACCAACAAATGGAATAATGCGTGACTTGCATCAATCTGGGTCGGACTGCAGGAGGCCATATGTGTTTATTTTAGCATTTATGAATGGTTATATTTACCTCATTGCAATGACTTGCTTTGGTTTCTATTGACAAAACCATGACTTAAGAGAATGTTTGTGAAGACAAGAACAGATGTTTCCAGGCTGCTTGCCACAGAGAGGAAAAAAAGCCAGTATTTACTTCTAAGACGGTGTTGGCTGTGCCGTTTTTCCAATGAGTAATGATGAACAGTAGCCATTAGTCAGTTGCTGAAGATCCTAACTTGATGACAAAAGAATGGGCTTGGAGATGCCTTTTTGTATAGTCTGCTCTATACAGTAAAGTAGAAGACAATTGCTGTAATCCCTGAAACCAGTTCTACCTTGTAACACTCTTTTGAAGTATCTTAATGACCAAGGAGAACCTAAAAGCTTAATGAAATAGATAACGCGTGGATATTTTCTCCCCCTCCCTGCAAGTGTGTTGGTTTCAAATTAAGCTAAAAACTTTTACTAGACATTTTAATGAAATCGTGAAGCAACATAAGCTTTTTTGAGTTAGTTTGGTGATTTTCCTTTTCCCTCTGCAGCTATGAGAACACCTCCTAAATCATTGATAATAAAATCAAACTTGTTTTAAATGGACTTTTATAGAGGGGAAAAAAGTGTAATACCATCAGCAAAGTTAATGATGATCTGGGAAGGTTTTTTGGGAAAGTATTTGTGGGTAAATATCTGTACATATTGTTTTAATGGGCAAGGATGACTGACTTCAGTCACCCAGGAGCAGTAGTGTGGAGTGTGCAGTGTCTGAGGATTTGGATATGATGTTGAGGAAAAGGAAATGAAGAGTGAGCCTACTTTGGGAGAAACAACACCTGTGTGTATTGATTGCCTCTGGTGTTAATGTCTGGGAGCCCCCTCTCAGGTAGAGCAGAGGGGTGAGAGGGACCCAGTGGTCTCCCACACTGGGGCACAGCGCTCATCAGACACTGGCAGATCTTTGCCCTCTGTGAAGGCTGTGATCTTTGGGTAAGGAGTTGGGTCTTGCTCCAATATCGTGATGATTTGTGAAGAGAAAAGTGATACACATCTTGAAGAGATGTGGCTATAACATCTGTATGAGCAAGAACCTGTTAGATGGAAAGGACAATGAACTACAGAGTATGTGACATAAACTCTGTTTTGTTTTTAAAAATATGCAATACAGTGCTGTCCTGGTTCAACCAGAAGCCACTACACAATGTGTCTTTGAATGTCATGAATATAGGGAGAGCTGAGCTTGACTTTTCCTCTTACAAAACACCAAGCAATTTTGAAAGAATGTACAGTATCAGTTCACCAACAGGGAACTTTTAAAACTAATACATGGAGGCATCTTCTGCCCATCCACTTACTTGCAGGCTTGGTAAGGTCTATTCTTGGAGATATCTCACAGTTCTTTTTCTGGTTTGGTTTGGTTTGTTTTTTTTAATAGGAAGTGTTATGTTGACCTATTAGTGTTGTGCCACTGCCACTGACTGGCTTACTGGTTCCACCTGCTGCCTGAACTGGTGGTGATGACCTGTCAATCAAGTGGGGTTGAGCAAATAATTTCTGTCTGGGGTGTGGGGATAAAGTCTTGTCTTCAGCTGCAAACTTTCAGGTTTTTAATTAAGTTTAATTTCATTGAATTCAATTTTTAAAAAAGCAATTTCTTAAACAGGATTGCAATACCTAATCACAAGTGGATTTTTAGCAAGAGAAGGACAGTAACCCTCTTTGAAAATAAGATGAACAAATTAACCTGTTGATGTGCCAGTGATGATGCCTGCTCATCAATTCTGGAGCTCACCCAGGGAAGAAAGGCTGGACCCATTGACCCTAGAGCTATCACAGATGCTGCATGGCATGTACAGGAGCTGGGAGAAGGGCAACCCCTCAGGTTGGGAACATACCTCAAAAATTTTCCCAATGAGGGAAAAGGGTGGGGGTGAAGTGAACCCAGAGCTAGACTTAACCCTGGATACTGTGGTGTCCATGGGTACAGAAGAAAGGTAAGATATGAGAGGAGCAAGTGGCTCTCGTTAGCATGGGTTACAAGGTGTAGACTAGGGCTAAAGTTCAGGGTAGCGTGGGCTTGGGATTCCAGTTAAAACTGGATCCTGCAAAGCCTGCAGGGGTAGAAGAGAGCTGAGGACTTAGATGAAGGCAAATGGTGTTTGCTAGGTGTGACTAATACTAGAATTAGTGTTGGAGTTACTGTTAGAATTTGAGATTTTGGGTGCTCTAGAGCTTAGTTCCTTGTTTGAATCTCACAAGGCTTTCAGTGCTGAGGCTTGACTCCAGCAGAAGAAAACCTTCTTTGATTGGTTTTGTTAGCAATAGGCTATGATTAAGTCTAAGATAACAAAATTTCTGAGATCCTGTTTTATAGAGTTTAGTTTCTTGCTGTATTGTCAAAGCACATAGAGTAGATAAGCAGCTGGTTCTGTGGAGGTGAATGGTTTATATTGTAGCTTTCAGAACTAGTAGGTTTTTAGAGGTCTTTAGAGGTGCCCTTTAGGTTCTTTGAAGTTTCACCTATTCAGTGTATTTTAAGAGTGCAGTAACTTTATCCTGCTGGTTGCAAACCTTCATCCCCCATTTTTCTACCAAAGGAAAAAGAGAAGGTTTCTGAGGGAACATTGTGGTGCTGCTACCCTTCTTCCTGCTCCAGGTAGTCATTGCTGGCTGCCAGATGTTCAGTCTAGCCTACTAGTGACAAACTCAGAAAACGACCAAATTATTTATACATCACACAAGACTACAGTTATATTCCAGAATAAAACAGAGACAGGATATTACTGCATGAGTAGATCCTACAGATGTCCATATTGACATGCTTCTTAGCATGGTTTTGCCCTGTATTGATTAGTTGTCCCCCAGGCATGGTGTGGGCACAGTTCAGGAGGTGAACATGCACCATGACCATAAGCAGTTTGAATATGGCTCTTCTCTTCAGGAAATTGATTTAACCTTGGAGACAGGAGGTGTTCTGTACCACTTGGCCTCAGAGCCAGAGAAGAGTCACTTGCCTGAATTATTTAGTAATACACAGCAAGCCAAATTGACTTGGGGACAAACAAGCCAACAGCTGGGTCTAAAGGGTCAGCCTAAGGAACAGCTTAATGGGGAATGAATTGTTGCATCAACAGCAAAGATGCTCCTCATCTGCAAATGTTATTTTGTTTGTTTGTTTGTTTGTTTTAAAAGCGGTGATATTTTAAAGTATTTGTTTGGAAGCAAACCCCTTCCATTTTCTTTGTTGTTTCTGATGGCACGTCTGTGATTGTGGGAACTCAGTAGCACTTGCAGGTATGCTGCAGCAGATTACTGTGTTGCCAGTAGTTTTCATGCAGCATTACTGTACCACGTTCAGAAATGGTTGATTACACAGGAGAAGGAAGTGCAGAGTCGTTGTTGAGTATTTAGATAATGCTAGATGGAATATGAGTCTGATTGCATTTGACTTAAAAGCAACCTCCTTCCCTGCCTAAAAACCACAATCCTACCCCTGAAAATATTACAACTGCCTCCCATGGTAATTTTTTTAGTGATTTGTATAGGTTCAAGGATTCTCAGATACAGCTAGTACTTTGTCCATTCAGAAAGAGGTGACACTTCATCTTTCACTAAGCTGCTTCAGGCTCATTCTCATACCAAATCCATTTTCATTCCTGCTATGTGAACCTGTAGCACAGGTTATGCAATTAGGAGGAAAGTGTTTGCAGAAACGATAAGTTTACCTGATAAATGAAATCCACTGTACACTGTCAATCATGCTGATGCTATTCCAACAAACATAAACACGTTTTTGTGTAGCCAGTTTAAAGAGACAGAGTAAAATAATTTATGGCCAAAACTGTTGTTCCTTCCTTGCAGTGTTTATATGTATGTAATGCTATACACACCACAAGTATGTTAAGGGACCATTACTGACTTAGAGTGCTAAAAAGGCAGTGCTATGGTTAGTGTCGTAGTTATAGCATTATAGTTAACAGGATTTTTGTTCAGTAACTGGGCCCCTCTCTGTGAATGCACTATTTACAGTCTTTATGCAATGAGAAGCCTTTTTTTAGGGTGAACGTTTGGTTTTAGGAAGGGGTTTTGCTTTCAAGGCAAATACAGGCAGATTTATATCACATCTATTATTATCTAAGTGGAGCCTTGTCTTCCAGAGAGTTGTCTTTCAGAGTGCACAGATTGGGCAGCCTTCAAAATTTAGGAGTGGATGCAAAATACTTTTCCAAGTGTTGCCCTATAATTTTTTCCTTTTTTTTTTTTTTTTTTCCTGTACACTATTCAAACCTTGCTTGGAAGATAAAATTGTTCATTTCCTTGTGGGAACGTTATTCTTCTCTTTCACTGTAGTTTCTGAGTGCCTCAGAAATGTTAATGTATCGTTAGCCGTTCTGAGGATGTGATGTGGTATCTCCACTTTATAAATCAGGAGTGAAGGCTGGTGGCTGAAGCACAGGCCCAAGAGTGTTTGCTAATTTGGGAGCCCCATTCAATGACCTGAGTTTTTGGACTAATACATTTTGTGTGATCAAGGCACATTTGGTGTTGTTCATTTCAGTGGCATCAATGAGTGCTCAGGAGCTCTGCAATCCGGGCCTCAGGGTTTGAAACTGAAGACCAAAAATATAAGGAATGCTTATTTGGTGACCAGCTGAGTCAAGATTTAGTGAAAAGGGCTTCCCTAGCAGCACATAAGAACTGTAGAGAAGAGGCTAGCATGCAGTATCTTCTTCAAGGATGATGATCATTTCCAGTTGTCCGATGCCTCTTTCTTCTGATTCTAGTATGCCTTTGAATATCTGTAACAAATGAGGCAGTGCTCCAGTGAGTGATGGTCTCTCTAGCTGCACTTGGGATCCAGAACAGATACCTACTGACGAGTTAGAAAACAGATCATTTATTTAAAGAGGGTACTTCAGCTTTGGCAAGCTGTTCTAAGTTTTCCTTTTTAGAATAGTCTACGTATACATTAAAAATATGCCCATATTTTATCTTACAGTAGTCATCTGATAAGAGTACCTGAGTCAGTCTCTTCCTTCAGCTTAATATACTACTATGTACTCTTCTACTTGAAAACATCTCAACTTTGTTCAAAACTATTCTGTAGTGTCAGTTCAGTGACATTAGTTTACTACACTGGGTGGTGTTGCTGAGAATGTAAAAACTATCCCATTAGCCTGTTTGCAATATAAAATAGGCTTCTGCATTTTACAAGCTTATGCAGTGTAGTGAGATTCTGGCAAGTGTAAAGGAAAAAGGTGTTAAGGAGAGCTGGCAGCTCCTTAAAGAAGAGATATTAAGTGCAAACTCTTCCAATAAGGAGGAAAGTTATGGAAGTGCAGTAGAAGACCAGTGTAGCTAAATTGTCAGCTCTTCATGGCCCCTGAAGAGAAGAATTTTTTACAGAGTGGGAAGTAGGTCAGATTTCCAAGAACAAGGGTAAAAAAAATAGCATGTAGGCACAACAATATCAGAAGTCTTGAGGCACAAAATGAGATGAAAGTAACCAGGTGTGTAACAGGTGGTAGGAACTCATTTTTCATGTACATTAGTAATGAAAGAAAGACTGAAAGAAAATGTTAGAGAATGAAAGGGATCAACAGATGGCATTGGGAAGGCCTTAGTGTCTTTGGTTTGTTTGAGTCTTTCCCAGTAATGTGGATACTGCCGCTAGTGATAACATGGGGGATTGTACTGCTACTCCTACCCTGGGCAGGTAGGCAGGGGCCAGGGTTGCAGAAGATCTCACATGTGCAAATGAGTTTCTCTGTACGGCCTGATATATACAGAATTGTACACCTTGCACCCCCACCCACCAGTTTTGGGATGGTTTGTCTGTAGGACATTGCTGTACAGTACCTGAAATAGTGACTGAAGATTATTTGGAAGGTGTTTAGGAGCAGTCTGCTGTCGGAAGGAGAGCATGAGCTGGGAGGATTCCAGAGGTGGCTTCTTTGCAAGTGCTATTCTATACACTTCTTAATGGGTTAGATGATGTCCCTGAGTGTGATAACATTTTATATAGAGGCACTAACCTGGTAAGGATGAAAGATGCTATGAAAGAAAGGGCCACAATTCAAAGTGCTCTTGATCAGTTGGAGAAGTAATCATGAGAAGAATGGTCACAGTTCAGTAAGGACATATTCTGTATATGACTGTTAGGAGTAACCAACTTTAATGATAAAGGCTGAGGAATAACTTCTTAGAGAATAATTATTCAGAAAAAAGTCTGAGGGTTGCAGGGAACCACAAGCCAGTACATGAGTCAACATTGTCACGCTGTGGTCCAGGGTGCATAGAGAGGAATATAGCCTGCAGAATCTGTGAAAAAGAAATCATTCCTTTTCTGGAATATCATGCCAAGTCACAGGGACTATACGTTGAGAAAGATGTAAATCAACAAGACTATGCAGAGGTACAGAAAAAAGACTGAGCAAACTGTCCCAGGTAACATGACTGATAAGTATATATTGAACAAATTGGTGTTATTTGGGGTAAATGGCAGCAATATGATTAATGGTTATTACAGCCTAATGTATATATGGCATGCTGCAAAGAGGGAGAGAATAACCTATTTTCTGTCTGTGATAGCACAAAGACCATAAGTTCCATCAAGAGAGATGATCCTACCGTGATAAGAATAGTCCAGTACTGGAAGAGTTTACATAGGTTATTGAATCTTCATTGCTAGAGGCCTTCAAGAACAGTTAGGTAACATCCTCTGGCAAGAAAATAAGTTGTAGTAGGTTCTGCTATGGGGCTGGACATCTCCTGATGCCTCTTTCAGGCGTAATTGTGTTGCTTTCTGATGTGTTTCTTTCATCTCTTTTATCCTTTTACTTCTTGGTGAATATCACTATTCTCTGGATAGGGATTTCTTGACTGCTGGAGAGGATAAAAATTTAGCAAATCCATAGGAGCCATCTACAGAATTTCATGGAGCGGTGCTTTAAACTACTATGTCTGACCAACTGCTGAAGCTGTAAGAGTCCCAGGCCACAACTTCTTAGTGAGAGCATTCATTATAGACAGCGTAAGGACTGGGACTTGCTTTCTAATCAACATATTTTCCTGAAGACTATTAAAATGCATGTAACAGTCTGACATACCAGCTGTCACCAGAAATTGTGTCCCTCACCAACACCCACGTGCCGTGCGTTGGCACGCATGTCACACAGAGAGGGAGTGTTGACAGGTCCTCTTGCTAGTCACCTTAGAAAGGGAGGAAAGAAACCAGGGTTCAGCACAGGAGAACTGGCAATCACAGGAGAAGACCAGGAACGGCAGAACGAGAACAATCTGAGCAAGAAGTTATGGACCGGCCTGGAGCTTTTACAAGCCCAAGAGGAAATGCATGCAGGGAAGAGAAACTTTATCCAGCCTCATCCATGTTTACCTTGGTGTTTGGGACTGATTTGAACCTCTGCCATCATGGAACAGCAGTGTAACACCTTTCATTGCCAGTCTTTACAAGTTCCAGAGTCTCGAGTAGCTCGATGTGCATTTGTGTTAAAACTGAATCATGTTTTCTTTTGACTTAGAAGCCGCACTTGATTTCCAAGCCAATGCTTGACAGCATCCTTTGTCTTCGGGATGACAGATGGAAGTATGTCCGGAGCCTTCTGACCCCAGCTTTCAGCGATGCCAAACTGAAAGAGGTAAGGTATAGACAGTGCTGCTTGCATAATTTAGAAGACATAATCATTTTCTTTATATAGGCATAAATTTTATATAGGTCCATATTAAGCACAGGTAAAACCTATTACTTTGTGCCAGTTTATTTAGACCTGAAGAGCACGTGCAGTAGAGCGCATGTATGGTGTGGTCCAGGATATACACTGGTGAAAATCAGAATAGCTCACCTGAGGATATGATCTATTTTTCTCTATATAAGCCAGTTTATTCATAAAAGCATAGAAAACTCAAAAAGGACCCTTACACCTTCCTACCCTCTACCCTGTTAGGAGTAAGGTAAGTATGAGAAAGGTTATTGCTCCCAGTTGGAACATAGCTTTTCATGATTTGCAGAGTCAGCAGCTCTCATGTTAACACAGGAACTGCTGTCAGTCTATTTTCATTTCTCCATCTCCTTCCTCCCCCTCCTCCTTTTATTCTTTAATCCTTTCATATAATAAAATAAGTCACTGGAACAGAATGTCATTGCCAGATAAATACCTCTGACTGAAAATAAATGTCTCTGCACTGACCTGCTACTAATTTCCTATAAATGTCTCAGCATTTACTTAGCCATGGGAACCCATTACCCGGTAACAAAGTCCTATTCCAGTGACACGATACCTCTTAATTAAATGCAGATAAATGATCAACTGGTTAAAGTCTTCTTTCAAGGTAAAGAACCCCAAACAAACACAACAAAAAAACACCTCTTCCTTTATGTTTTTTTATTCTGAAAAGGAACCATTCCTCACTCTGGTGCCCAGTCGTAGGTTGTAAAATTTTCCACTGGGCAGACGCTTGTGTTGTTTTGACATGCCGCTGTCGAAATCCACAGTAACATCTAAATGTGTCTGGCTCTCCCAGCTCTATAGACAGCGGTCGCTTAGCAACGCCGGCTGTCACCTCCTTATTATGGTAAATTCTAATTGGCCGCCAGCCTGGCAGAGATGCTGATTAATCATGACTGACAATGCCATTGGTTATGCACCCCGACATTTACTCTGTCACTGGCTCCATCATGAAATTTTAGCGAGGCGAGGATGTTTAAATATGCAAGCGATTAGTTGCTCATGGTGTGGTGGGGACAGGAGAGTTTTGCATTTTCCTAGCGGAAATTAATCTGCCTTACTGCAGGTCATCAGCTCTTTGCTGGTGGACTAATAAAAGATAAAGCCACACTCCCCTCAATCTACGGAGAGCAACATCTGCTGGCACCGGCCGGGCAGACTTGGCTGAGGAGAGCAGTGAGAGCGAGCAGGTGGAGGCCCTGGGCATTGTGCTTTGGGACTGGGCACACATAGGTTTGCAGGGTTTGACCTATTAAACTGGCGTGGGAGGAGAAGACACAGTGCTCACTTTGCACTGTTTGGTGGTGGAGCTGCAATGCAGGAATGGTCATAGGAGCTAGCTGTCTCACATGCAAAAATTGAGATCTTTATATTAGCCTGATAATCAGCTTTCCCTGTGCTGCCCATTCCAAACTCTGTAAAAGGGGTGTGATTGTGCGTGGGCACAGGTTGACCTGGAAATGGTCACTTTCTCCTCTGGATCTGCAGAAAGTGGAAGGACGAGGAGCGGGGAAGGTCTCTCTGAAAGGCCCAGCTTCGTTCCTCTGTCCCATGTTTGTCTTCACCAGAAGACTGTCCATCGCTACACAGAGATATGCTTGCAGTAAGTCCATGTGAGATGAGGAACCTCTTTTGAATGCATCCACTCCTCAGCCTTGCATTTCATTTGCTACTCAAGTACATGAACAGTCCTGGGATTTGAAGTTAATGCAACTTAAGTCCTTGCCCATGTGCTTCTCTTGCTGTTACTTAATTTAGAAGCCATACCAACATTACTCAAAGGAAATTAATGCTCACTAATTGTGATCTCACTTTTTAACTCTCCCATATTTAGTACCCTCTCAGAACCTCTACAGCAGCATGGAAATAAAAATGTTCTAGTATTGGCCATACTACAGAGTATTCAGAGTTATGTAGAAGATATCCTGTTTATAACAAACTCTTCTTCTCTACCTGTAAGGAGTTACAAATTAGCTAGTTTTGATATTAATTTATCGCAGAAGAACCTGGATATGTTGTTTTATACATATTTATAAATAATACTGAGCACATTCCTAATTTCTTCTCCTAAGACATTGTTTCCTTTGCCACAGAGAGCTGAGCTCTGACAAAACTCTACACCAAAGTTTTCCTCTCTGTTCACTCTGGATGTCTGCCTTGCTTTCATTCCCCTGTGCAAATTCCCCAGTGATGCTGGAGAGACTGCAGACCTTCCAGGTGGCTTTGGAGAGTGGTTCCCTTTTGAATGTTGCACTGCCTAGTGCTACTCCAAACATAGACTTGTCTGTCTGCATCCTCTGAGAGAACTGGGACAGGGCCTGTGACAGACCAATGAAAGTTAGCAACTCCTTGTGCTCCCCCATAGCAATTACTTCAGATGAAAGATGCACAAAGGGCTGGAGACTTGAGTGTAGGTTCCTGATATCTCCAGTTCAGAAAGACAAGAATCTACTACTAGGCTAAAGCCCAGCTTCAGCATCAGCAAGAACAAGAAGCTGGTCATCCACTCTTTTTCCTGGCTGCTGGAGGACAAAACCCAAGGCAGAGCAAATGTATGTTGTTAAGGTTTGACCTGCAATGCCCCACAGAGGTATCTATCTACTGTGGCTGGGGACAGAGGTGTACTTTGCCCTTGTTTCTCCATGGAAACAGTGTAGTGTCACTGTGAAGTTCACTAAGCTTGAGGAATTTCCCACTAGTTTGGCAAAAATGTCCAACAGCCAGTCACCAAATGAGATAAAGTTGAACCTGGAAATTTTGAAGTTTGCAAAGTTTTACAAGCAATTAACTGAAAACAGAGGTTATAGAGCTGGTAGGTAGCCAGTTCAGTGATTGTTGCCTGTATGCAGAGAGTTGTTTTCCTAACATTTTTCAATATTTTCTAGCATTTTCCCCAGCTGTTTCTCTCTGTCTCCTCAATTTCTGTTTAAAAGCCATGCACTGTTTCACTGTTGCTTCTATGGATTTCTATACTGTGTGTTCTCCCTTCTTAATTTGCTTTTTCTAAAGATTGTTTAAAGATTAGCAAAGCAGTCCACTCCAGCTGAAGGAAGGTTTGGCTCCAGATAACATTAAATTCAAATACTTCAGTAGTAAACATAGCATAAATCAATAGACTTCTAAGTATGATCCTCCAGTAAGATACGGTAGCATCCAACATGAGATGCCGCTGGAGCTGGTAGCAGATCTGATAATAAGCTCTTTCCAGTGAGACCCCTGAATGGATCTCATAGTGCCATTGCTGTTGGAGCACAAAGAACAAGAAACAAGAGACAGGAGGCAGGAGACCCAAGAAGTTTGACTTCCAGCCCTGCCAATGACAGCCTATGGGTGCTCTGGCAGAAGCCACTTGAATTCTTTGTGCATGAAACAACTTTCATCTGTTAAATGGGAATAGTATCGACCACTGAAAGTTGAGCCAAGATGTAATTAATGAGGAATTGGTGAAGTAAAATACCTGGAGGCCCTTAAGTAAAAGATGCATTTCCCAGTGTTTCTGTCACACTCTCCTCAGCTATTATGTATTGAAACAAGCTGACATGTTAGTGATCTTGCTGTACCAATCTTGATTCCCTATTTAGTATTTCTTATTTTGCTCCTCTTCTTTTTGCTGTGGTGCCTATGATGATCCTGCAGTTCTGGCCCCATTGTCAGACTTGATAAATAGCTTTGCTCTCTTTTACAGCCAACACCAGCAGAAAACCTATTGATTTTTATTTATTCTGATGGTGCTGCAGTAGTCTTGTCATCTCCTATCAGTATGCCAGGAATCCTCTCCATTAACCAACCATTAAAAAAAACCAGAACACAAAAATTAAAGAAGAGAGAGAGAGCAACATAACATAGCATTGTCCTAAATAACCTGCAAAGTGAAGTTTGTGTTGGGGCGTTTTCTTTCAAATGAATGGAGACACAAAGCAGAGCTTGTGATAACATGGCAGAACAGTTCAGGAAAATCCTCCAGTGTCTCTCTCAGGCATGTAGATCTTCCAGGACCCACTAGGACATAAGATCTGAAAATACAACAGATTGAGTTCAATCTCAACCCAAGTTGAGATTTCCTTGACTTGTTCTTTCTCTTTCTCTGCTTGTGCACAGTGGTCAGGGGCATTTTGGAAGGGTCTCTGGAAGTTGCTATTGTTACTCAGAAAAGCAAGCATGCACACCTGAGACAAAGCAAATCACTAATGTAAAAGCTGATATGTGAAATGTGCTTACCCTTGAGCTACAAGTCAGTCTCTGGTTGAGTTGCTCATTTTGATAAGTTGTGCCCATGAATAGCAGGGCCCCACTGTGATGTGGTGGAAACCAGTCCTGTCACAAACATCTTCCTGATGCTGTGCTTTTTTTCCTGGTTTTAGTCAGGGACTTGAAATCTGGTGCAGAAGCAATGTGAGGGATGTATCTGTTTTCCTTCTCCTTCCCTTCTGTTTCATCCCATTTGTGGGACATGAGGCCCAACACAACTTCTGTCTGTTGTATGTGAACAGTAAAGACTCCAATGTGTCTGTCTTCAATGAATATGATTCAGCCTTCTACTTTATAGTTTGGGTGCTAATACTAAGGGGAATAATAATAGTGAATACTGAGGACCACATCTAACTAGAGGAACATGACTCTGATGCCTTTGAACAGTGTAAACTCCCTATGCACTGTGCGTGCGCAGAATCAGAAACTAATTGTTATTATGTGCCAAATAGCATATTGGCAGGATTTATACAGCAAAGCCCTTGGCATCATGAAAACCCTAACCCCAAATGCTCTTCTTTGGCAGAAAGAAAGAAATTTGGACTCTGGGCTACTCTTGCTATTAGATAACTGGCAGATCAAATATTTACAGGGACCATATTGTTTAGATTTTTCTTCATCCTGTTACTCTCAGCCAATCTGAACACAGAGCAGCTGGGGTTTGTTTACCCACCAAGAACTGAATCTCAGGCAGGTTATGCAGCTTTTATATTCTGACTGGCAAATGATAATGTATAGGAAGTTAGTGATACCCAAGGAGGTGCAGATCAACATGTCTGGTTTTGTGCTGGTTTTCAAAGTTTGATATAGTTCACCTCCCCCAACACTACTTTATTTTTCTTGACAATTGAACAAAGAATTTAAAGTGTTAAGAGACTTGAGGCTGTTTCAGTCTGTGGTCTTTGTAGTTAGCAATCTTGGACTAATTTATGTCCCTCAGGGGAATAAAAACTGAAACCCAGGATTCTTGAGGAGATAGCCCCCATAGCTTTCATATGCAAATAATTGTCTCATTGATATGGCTCTGTCCTATCATGCTAACATAAATCAAATCCATGTGCCCCCCCCCTCACTTTCTTGGTTAGATTTCCTTACAAAAATATCTTACTGCTAGAAATGAATTGCAATGGTATTTTGAAAGGCTGGTGGAATGTGCAGAGTGCAAAGGTGCTGTGAGATGCCCTGGCCAGGCATACGTGCCCCTGCTATCTTTGCCAGCTGTTGGAAAGCAATAGCAACCAGCTGGGTGGTTGCAGGTCTGGTTGTGTGATGAAGAATAAAAGAGAAAATACGGCAATAAAAACAAAATTTGAAATGATCACCATCTGCTTAGGAATCATCATACCTGTTAAAATATGGATTTTCATTTTGTTCTCCTTGACTGGTTCAGTTCATTGGAGGGGCTAGTCCCAGAGATTAAGGCATTTCACCCTGCTTAAATCTGTTGAACAGAAATGCGTTAATTTTGTTAAACCATTTGAGAAGCAGCTCTCTGCAGGGGACCTTCTTTAGAAAGCCAAAAGGGGAAGAAAACTGCCATGTAACGTGGAGTGCACCTTCCAAACACATACCAGCTACTTTTACTGAATACTAATCTGTCTCTAGAATTGTCTTGTGAGACTGTGACAAAGTCTGAATCAGTCCATCTTTGAACTGAAATAATGACAACCTACTCTGTCCCATATAGGTACAGGACCTCAAGAGCAGCTAGACACATTCTTGACTCAGACTTCTGCCTTTGGGAAACATATTGGATGCTCCCGCGTTGGCCTTTTGACTGCATATAGTCTTACCCATGTGTTAGGATGGCAGTGTGCCTGTGCACAAAGTGTTATGCCAGTTTCGCAGAGGTAGAAGTGCCAAGCAAAATGGACTTGGCTGGGCAGGCTACATAGCTCACAGAGTGTGCTGAGAGGCTGCAGTAAGTCTTTTTTGGTAACAAGTATGTCAGAGGAGTAGGACAAGTCTGTTCTCATGTTTGTTGACATCCGTATGCTGAAGGAGGTTTTTCAGGAAGGAAAGGTAGGTTTCTGTGCGTGTATCTGCTGGTGCTTGGCATAACTGTTGAGACAAGGCTGTGGTATTAAGTTGTAGGCTGTAAAGATCTCTCAGCAGCCTCTATGGAGAAAGAGCCACAGCAGATAATGCCCTCAGGATCACGGCTGGATTGCTGCTATACCCTTCCTCTGCCTCCCAGTACGTGTAATCAGGGCAAGTCTCTTATGCCTTTAGTATGTAAAAAGTTAAAGAGAAAGTGAGAGAGATTTTACTGAGGTCTTGATGGTTGCCTATGTCATGGTTTCCCTGAAGGCTAAAGAGGAGGCTATTGCACTGTTAGCTACAGCAAGGCTGTGGGTCAGTCTGCCAGACCAGCATGTGTCAGTGACTGGAAAGAACCATTAGCTGAATAAATTCATGTGAATGTCCATTCACCATTCCAGAAAACCCTTTCCTCAGGTAGCAATAGCAATTTGCTCTCAGAAGCTTCCAGTGGTATACATGGTGCTTTTCTAATGTTCATGTTAAATCCCTCAAACTGAGGGACAGCAGGATGGAAATGCAGGGCCTCTGATGCTGGTATCTTTACAGGATTTTGGGACTATGGAAAATACTATTCCTTCCACCCTGGAGCATATGTAAACTAAATGTAATGTGCTGTAAATACGGATTGTGATAAATCATCTGTTGGAAGAGAAAATGATTAAAAAGAGAGGGGGATATCTTTGTTTGATAGTTCTCTGTGTATATTACCACAGGTGAGCAAGAACCAAAGGTCAGGTAAGCGACCGGGACTCTTGTATTTAAGCCCAGAGCAGGAGAAGGGCATCCTTGTAACGGGTAGGTTTATTTTTATCAGACAGATCCAACATTTCATCTTACCTGTGCAGAAGTGTCTGACCTGCAGAGGATCCTAAGAGCTCTGTCCTATCTACTGGATAAACCTAATTTAAAATAATTGATCCTTTTTAAAAAAAAAAATCAATGTTTTTCATGATACAATATGTTCCTTTCTAGATGACACCGCTAATAAACCAGGCCTGTGACGTCCTGCTGTGTAACTTGAAAGTCTATGCAGATTCTGGCAAATCTTTTGATATCCAGAGGTATGTTCAACATGCCAGAAATTAGTAGCAGATTTTGGAGAGAAAAAAAAAGTCAATAGCAGCAGTTATTTTAAGTATACACTTAGTGTATAAAAGAAGATTCTTTTTTTTTTTTTCCTTGCTAGCTTTTCTAAGTGGAGACCATAATTTAATAGAGGATGTGCCTGATAGATGCCTTTTCTTCCTGGGGGCAGCCATCGCATACTTGAAAAGTAACTTTGGAAAAACATCTAATGTATATCTAGCTGTTGTTTAATGAAGTTTTAACATCTGGAAGCAGAAAGGAAAACTGCATCAGTCCCTGTCCAGTCTTCTCTCTACAGTCTGCCAATAATGTACAAATATAGGAATTGATCTAGTATCAAACCCCTCTAGTCCATCACCCTCTTACTTTTTTATATGAGCCCTGAATTATTTTTACCATGTTGCTAGCCTTTTGCGAAACAACAGGATCAGTACTCCAGATGAGAATGCACCATTTGTTTATAAAACGACACTTTAATATTTTCCATACTGTGCTTTCTCCCATTTGTTATGCATTTATTATCCTATTAATTTTTTTGGTTTCTCTTTCATCAGAGGCCTTCACTGAACTCTTCACAACACTGTTTGGCCCCTTCTATGAGCAGTTGCATTTCCTCTAGGACCCTGTATGGTATATGAGTAGTTCAAATGCATTTTTTCTAATAGGTGCTGTTTTGCATACAGTTTTTTGTATACATACATACATTTTGCTGGATTTGTCAGTGCCCTCTGAAGTTCTTCATCATTTACCCCAAACTGATGCAGGGCAAATAGTTCCGTTTCATGTAAAAAAATGGATGTTTAACCACAATTCATCAGTCTTTTTTCAAATACATTTATATGTATGCACGCCAAGTGTCTGTGTGTGCACAGAGATCTCTTTATTAAACATCTGAAGAGATGCTGTGAAACCTTGAGATAGACTATGCTTAGCCCAGTGCTCTGATGAAAATCAACATTTTAAGTCCTTCTAGGCTTTTCCCTTTTTTCCATTTGTCCTTTTTATTTCCCTGGTCTTTTAGCTATTGATATCCATGATAGGGTTCCATCTCTCAAAAGGCACGTTGGAAAAGACCTTTTGAAAGTATAAATGAATGATGGTGACCATCTCAGAATATGATCTTCCAGTTGTTTCATCATACAGCCATTTCAGCAGGTTTGACGTCTATAAATGTGATTATAATTGCACAGCAGTTTCCCAGAATTGCCTTGGAAGCTATTTTTTGGATGTAAAAGCCCTATTTGCAACCTCATGTTGTCTTGTATGTTAGTTGTCTTTACCTATTTTGTGTTTTGATAACAACTCAAAATTTATTTTTTAAGCTTTTTCGGTACCTTAGAGAGGTAGATGATTGAGTCCTTCTGAAATTATTGTTTTATTTGCAGTGCCCCCTCTTTTAATGTGTGTATAAGAGTTGAAAACCCAGAGAAGTTACTTAGCTTTGTAGTATTGTTGTTGCCTTCCAAATCTGCGCTGGTGTTATCAGACTGACAGTGCTCAAAGATCATAGTTAGAAATGTTGCTTCACAATGTATACAGGATATACTAGGCCTGAGTCCTGTCCTCTCTTAATACATGCTTACTCAGGTTAAAACACCAGGTAATCTTACATTAGCCTTTTGTAAGGGAATATAGAATGGTCATTGCAGACGTGACCACAGATCAGAAGAATAAAATTTTAAGGGTATTTTACATTCTCAGTCCATTTCTCTCAAAACTAAATATAGCTACTAGTGCCCAGTGGAAATAAAGATGGTGAGACAACTGGATGGATGGTCAGATACACGAGGAGAGATTCAGTAAGTTCTGAAATTTCTAGACCAGGGGTCCTCAAACTACGGCCCGCGGGCTGGATACAGCATTCTTTTTCCTGTTTTTTTGTGCACTACTACAAATAAAATATGTGCAGTGTGCATAGGAATTCGTTCATTTTTTTCCAAACTATAGTCCGGCCCCCGACAGTGTCTGAGGGACAGTGAACCGGCCCCCTGTTTTAAAAGTTTGAGGACCCCTGTTCTAGATCATGGTCCACAGATCATTTGTAATTCTCAAAGCATTTGCTGCTCCAGATTTCACATGGTGTCAGTTCCTCTTGGTTTTGACCACCATTTTACGTTACAAAGGAGCTGTCAAGAAGGTAAAGGAGATCCTTAACAAGAAATTTTACTTAAGCACCTCTTGTCATTGAGAGTTTAGACTGGACTGGTCTAAAATATGCAGTTTCTGCAGTTTAAAATGAGAAAGAAATTATCTCTTTTATTAGAGTGAATACTGATAAAATGCTTATGAATGTCTTACCTGTTGCTTTTCATATCTAGTTAATAAAAATGAAATTATTTTTAATAAATTTTTAGTGGAATTATTGAGCTACATGAAAATAGATGGACTTTGTAGATGGACAGGTGATTGTTATTAAGCACTAGCAATGATGGAAAATCTCATTGACAAAGCTCAAATCTAAAAGCAAAACAAAAATCATAGGCAAAAATTACTGTTTTGTGATGTTTGTAGAAGCAAGTTATCAATAGATATGTAATTTGTAGCTAATGATTTATTATTCTTCAACTCAATACAGGTGTTACAACTGCTTTACCTTGGATGTTGTTGGTAGCGTAGCTTTTGGTATTGAGGTGGATTCTCAGAAGAATCCCAACGACCCCTTTGTTAAGAATTGCAGAACGTTCTTTGAAATGTCTTTGTTTAAGCCTCTCCTCATTCTAATCCGTGAGTATAGTCTACTTTTGTGTACTTCCTTACGGTAATTTTCTAAAAGTCATTCTCAAATTGCAAAATGTGCTGAAGCAGGAGCAGGAAGATGTATGGCAGACTTTCTTTCAGAGGTGTTCAGAATGCAACCTACAGGCCAGATATACCGTTGAGATTTCCAGCATATGCTCTACAGCTCTTGTCACCATTGATGCAACTTCCTCAAGAAACGGAGGGTATGAGAAGGTTTCTGGGACCTGTAGTTCCTATGACATCTCTTTTAATACACTTCTGCATTAAAGCAGAGTAACTTCAGAGCATGAGAATAAAGTTTGTATGTACTCAGTTTGCATGTTAGAGGTTGAAATCCTACCAATAAACAAAAGTAGGCTAATAACTCACTAAAGAAAAGAGATGGAGGAGCATAACCAGATAGCGTAAGTCCTCCAAATTCTTATTCCAATAGCAGCAGCAGCCAGGTTGATGGTTATAAAGGATAAAAGTGGTAAGTGCCAGGCCAGGCTGTCATTAAAAGAATGCATTTATTTTCAGATTAATAGATAGGGAATGCAACAATGGGGTATAAAGCCACTTAGATCTAGGGCATGAAAGCTAAGGCTTCACGGTAATAGTGGCCCTGTTAATACAAGGGCAGTAAGAGTTGTAGCTGAAGAAGCCACAGCATGATCAAGGTTGTCAAGGTTTTACCATCTTGCTATTTAGACCTGCACACAATAGTGTCAGGTGGCACAGTGGCAAGGCTTCCTGTGCCCATCTGATCCTGCTGGCATTACAGATTGCACAGGTACTAGCAGCACATGAACTGTTACCTTCTGGAGTTGTGTATCCAAAATGTCCTGGGGTTAATATTTAACCTGATTGCAAAGTGTGATTTGTGACTAATTTCTGAAGGGACAGAAATGTGTCCCTACATGTCTACAACCATGTCCTTTGTTAAGGAAAGTTTCTATAGGGTTTGGAGTTGGTTTCCTTGGTTGATCTCTTTGTGCTTGTACATGATGTGATCTGAATTTCAACACTCTGTTGCCCTATTGGCAGCACAAGGGTTTTCCAATAACCACTTTGTTAGTCTTAAGGTGTTCATAAATTAACGAGGGTCTTACTAGACTTCACTCAGGCTTCTTGTCCCTGACTATAAAGGCCATGAACTGGAGACCATCCTTGTGATAACATCCCACTTCCAGAGTCTGTGGCCTGTTTAAAGAAGTACAATAAAATAGCAAACCAATATCCTAATACTAGAGGACTGCAAATTAGAATGACTGCTACACAATTTCATGGGTCAGTGCCAGAAGCTGCTAGGGTAGTTCAACATCCTCCACCTTCTGCATTAAGTTTTTTGAGTAGGCAGGGAAAAGAATTCTTCCCTCTTTTCTGGTGGCTCTGTGGCCTCAGGAAGCTGAACTGAAATCCTGAGGCATTGGGGAATCTAGTTTGGAAGACATGTCTGACAGGGGAGTCCTGGCCAAGATGGAATTTCTAAAAGGAAATCCTTTAGAGTCATAGAATCATTTAGGTTGGAAAAGACCTCTAGGATCATCTAGTCCAACCTTCGTCCAGCATCTCCCTACCTTTACCATCTCCTTTACTAGGCTATGGGGGTGGAAGAAAAAGAGGGAAAGAGAAATAGGAAAAAACAGGTCTCACAAAAGTAACACAACCCACTTGCTGAGTTTTAAAATATTAATGAAAGGACGGGGCTATTATATGCCTTTACAGTCTGATTCAGTGTTTTCTTCTTTAAAATCTCTTACAGTTTCTTTCCCATTTGTAATGATCCCATTGCTCCGGATTTTGCCAAACAAGAAACAAAAGGAACTGAATGGATTTTTTATCCAAACCATAAAAAATGCAATTGTCTTCAGACACCAGCAAGATGCAGCTGAGGTAAGGCTATTTCTGTGATAAATATATGGATAAGCAAATGTTTAAAGGAAAAACTGGAAATGGCATAAGCCTCAGCTGAGAAAGCAAACTCAGTCTGTTTGAGCATTCAAAGTGATTTAGTGAAGATTTTACTCATTTTTAGCTTTATGTACCATCAACCAGACTTGGTGTTGATGCAGAATTGTTAACACATTACAAGAAAGATTGCTTCTCTTAGTAAGTCTGTTCAAATAAGGCTGCAGAAAATGTTACGTCTGGGATGACTTTTCAACCCACTTTCTGGACCCAGAAGGAAGGATTCACCCTGTAAAATTTTTTCTCATCTTGAAGTGTTTTTTGTCTATGCTACTTTTCCTTAACAACCAGAGAAAAGGGAGCCCCCACTGAGTGTTTCAACCTAGTTATTACCTAGGAGCTGAGGCAGGTTTTATATAGTCTATGACAGTTCCTACAGCTTTTGGAAATGGAAGGAACCTGACACTTGATATTGAAATGGCTAAAGAGAAAGGTTATAAATTCTACTTGTAGTATATAAACTAATGGATATGCATTATTAGCAAATAATTTATTACCTATGTATTTCTTTTTCATCTGGACATAAGGGACTTCTGTTCTTTTTTGTTTTAATCACTTTTTAAAATGAAATATCTGAAGGCACAAACAGTTTTATGAAAGTCTCTCTTTTTTATATATATGTAGCATTTGTGATACAAAAGTTCTTCGGATCTACTTGTCCTTTTAGACCACTCTTTACTGCAGACTGCACATAATATCCCTAAAAATAAGTTAACCACTTCATTATGGATGTGTAGTGAGAAACAAAGAATGTAAATGAGAATTCCATTTTAAAGGTAACTGAGACAAGTTTTGCGTATCAGTTGACATAAGGGACAGAGTGTCTTCTCAGCAAGTTTGCTGGTGATACAAAGCTGAGAGATTTGGCTGATACACCTGAAGGCTGTGTGGCCATTCAGCAGGATTTGGACAGACTGGAGAGCTGGGCAAAGAGGAACTTAATGAGGTTCAACAAGAATAAGTGCAGAGTTCTGCACCTGGGAAGGAGTAACCCCATGCACCAGTACAGACTGCGAAGTGATCTGCTAGAGAGGAGGTCCGTGGAGAAGGACCTTGGAGTCCTGGTGGACAAGTTATCCATGGGGCAGCAATGTGCCCTTGTGGCCAAGAAAGCCAACGGTGTCCTGGGGTGCATTAAGAAGAGTGTATCCAGCAGATCGAGGGAGGTCCTCCTCCCCCTCTACTCTGCCCTAGTGAGATCTCACCTGGAGTACTGTGTTCAGTTCTGGGCTCCCCAGTTCAAGAGGGACAGAGATCTACTTGAGAGAGTCCAGCGGAGGGCTACAAGGATGATCAAGGGACAGGAAATGAATGACAGGATGATCAAGGCCTTATGAGGAAAGGTTGAGAGACCTGGGGCTTTTTAGTGTGGAGAAGAGAAGACTGAGAGGGGATCTAAATAATGTGTATAAATATATGAGGGCTGGGTGTCATGAAGAAAGGGGCAACCTCTTTTCACTTGTGCCCTGCAATAGGACAAGGGGCAATGGATGCAAGCTAGAGCACAGGAAGTTCCACCTCAACATGAGGAGGAACTTCTTTACTGTGACGGTTACAGAGCACTGGAAGGGGTCCCCAGGGAGGCTGTAGAGTCTCCTTCTCTGGAGACTTTCAAGACCTGTCTGGATGCGTTCCTGTGTAACCTGCCCTAGATTCTATGGTCCTGCTTGGCAGGGGTGTTGGACTCAATGATCTCCAGAGGTCCCTTCCAACCCCTAACATTCTATGATTCTATGACATGAAATGCTACAACATACACATTAAGAAGCTGTTAATATTGAAATATAAGAGATATTTCTTTCCACTTTGAGATGAAGAGCAATTCTGATGGGGTAACAGCACAGGTGGGAATGGATCCTCCCAGCTTTTTCTCACAGCTTAACCTCACAGCTGTCACCTTTCAGGAAAAAAATGGATTTTAGTTTATCCTACATTACATCCATGACACATTTGAAAATCAAATTGATTTTCAAAGATGTTGCTGCTCTTTGCTGTATTGGGTATTCTGCTATTTTTCTTTGACTTTTTCTGCAGTGAAGTCTCGTGTCTGTATTTGTTGCCCTTTATTACCACACACTTCTTGTCTTTCCTCCAGTGCATCTTTATGAGTCTTAGCCCCTACTAGCCTGTAGGTCTTTGTCTCTGTCCTTCTTTACATCCAAAAGATTGTAAACACCACTGACTGCCCACAAACAATTGGTGATTCATAAACATGGTTCCTGGCCTGGCTGAGCACTGATGGAATATTTTCTAATAGGGATGGTGTATCTAAGCTGCTTGCAGATACTTCATTTCTAGTGCACAGAGATCCAGTATCAACTTTTAGTGGCATATGGGTGTGGCTGTATGTATGGAGAGTTTTGAATCAAAGGTTTATGCCAAAGAGGGCTGCAAGTCTATTTTGTGCATCAGTTATAAAAGGGACAATGAAACAATCTAATGTGGATTAAAAGTAGTTAACTACTATTAATAAAATGCAATGTATTTCTTTGGCAGTAGTACTGAGGGCATTGATCATGAGCTAAATCCTCCACTATACTAGAGATATTCTCAAACTACAGACTAAGATAAAGGACAGCGGGTGGGTATGGTTGGGAGAAAACATAACAAAAAGCAAGATTGTGGTGACAAGAGCAAGAGGTGGCTTCTCTGCATATGCAGCATGTTTGCAGGTTTCAGTGGTTGCTGGAGCAGAGGTTTAATGTTACATTGGATGGGGTGTTGCGAGGTGCTGTAAGAGATGACACACAGCAGTAGCTGCCCAGTGTCAGGGCAGTGTGGAGGAAAGTACAAGGTCCCTGTTTGCCTTAGCAGTTGTATGCACAAGTCCATGACTGACTGTGGTCCTTCCTGCTCCTGGACTTTTGCCTCATTTGCAAAATTGGCATGTGGGAACTATTTAAAACGCTGGGAGTTAGACACTTAGGACCAGATTTCTGAGAGCACATTAAGTCCCCTTTGCAGTTCAGGATCATTAGCACGGCTTTCAAAAGCAACTGGAAAGTTTGGAGCTTCCTTTTTTTCCCCTTTTCACTCCCTGTCTTGTTACATGCTCTTAGAATTTTGACTATTTTAGGTTGGTGGCACAAGAGTCTTCTTACAAGACTTAATAATTTGCCAGGAACATAAAAATTTTATGTGAAACAGACCAAAATGCAGCTGTGTCCAGTTTAACACAGAAATGAAATCTGTAGCCATTAGGTGTCCCAGATAGCCCTGCATTTGAAGGAGAATTATGTCCTTTGTCCTAGGTCTCGAATGATGAAATGTACTCACTGAAGTCAGTCAGAGGTTTGCCACTGAATTTTAATGAGGCCAAGGTATAACCGGTAGCTACTGGTTCATTGTGTTAATAATGGGACCTATAACCAAAGTCTTGTGGTCTTCCTGAGCTGCATTAGGCCAGTGGGTATTCCTTAAGTTGCCACATTCCTAGATGTTACATTGTGTGCATCTTTTACTCCTCATTGATTTTGTTACCATTAAAAATGCTTTTGAGTTCTTTGGGGGTGGGTGGGG